>JARHVA010002787.1:292500-580000 GCA_037957365.1 Torreya grandis | reverse complement strand
CTGATTTACATTGTGAATCATCCCCTATAAAAATCCAATGTATGCATTGGGCATTACTCAAGATAATGGTTTAGCTAAGTTTTATGGCTTCATTCTTTTTACATTGCTTATGTGGTCCTTGTTGGTAGTTTTGTAAGTCTTTATTGGTGGCTTAGTATTATGTGTAAAATTATTACCTTGCTCAAGTACCTAGATGCCTAAACCTTCCATCAAGTTGATGGTTGGGTTGGCAAGGTCCACTGATGATTGGGCTCATAGGGTTAGTTTTGAGGGGTAACCCTCTTGTAGTGTTTTCATTCTTCATTATTATACCTAGATTACATATGATGGCTTGTCTCTCACCCATGCATGTTGATATATGATTTTAGACTGATGGATTATATCTAGTTACTCATTTTATGTTGTATTTCATCTTATTACATTATGCAATTTTGTAATATTATTATGTTAGAAAAAGGGCATTATTGATTATGATGATGACATTAAAAGCATACTTGATGATGGTTTATTGACTCCTATAAATTTAACTAGCTATATTTAGTTATTTAGTATGTACTATATATTAGGATATTTTTACCATATGAGCAGTAATGTAACTACAATGCATTCTATTACACTTGATCCTTAAATATTATTGCATGTAAATGTGTTAGTCACATACATGTTGATTTTAAGTAGACACAAAATTATAATAGGATACTATTGAGTTAGTTGTAACTATAGTGTTTTAACATTGAATTTATATGAAAACAAGATGGTGTTATCTTATGATGTGCCAGAAATAGTATGAGATTGTAAATCTCATAGGTGAGATTATGTATATTTTCACTTCAGTTTCATGATGAACTTTTATTTGGTGATATTCTCATAACATGGAATGTTTATCTAGTATGTGAAATTACCAATTATTTATGTCATTAGAGTGATGATACAAGATATCCCTTGGTTGTAGAATTATTACTAGACACATGGTCTTAACATGGTTTCATGTTTATAACCTTGGATGAAATAAATTTGTAGATACTAGATTTTAAAAATTGACTATGGTGATTCAAGGAATATGTTATCATTACTATGCTATAACAATGAGTGCTTATTGGTTGTAATGTCATTTTTAGTGAGCTTAGTTCCATTAATTAAGTAATGAAGTAAGCTAGATTAATGATCTTTGTATGTCAATCCACATTTTGGATTATGGATTATTATTTTAGTGGTGTTATAATGGTTTAGACATATGAAATGTTTCCTTTAAGGTAAGTAATTCATATGTTTTTAATACAACTCTTGATTGATGAAAGTTCTCCATATTTTCATTAATGCTTATAGGAGAATAGATAGTCATTGGTCATATCATCTATGTGCATGCTTAAAATTAAAGATTATCCTTGCCAATTAACTTCATGATATACCTTGTATTGTGATTATTAAGATGTGAATAATCCATATGTTTGGTAAATAATATTGGAATGAGGATGAGAATTAGTAGGTTATGAAAACCTTTAAGATAACACTTGGTTATATTATTAAATAATCTACCTTGGATAATGATTTACTAAATGATATTTTCATTAATAAACACCCAAGTTAATGCACAAGACTATTTAAATAACAACTTGCATGGTCATATGCATGTTATTATAATGGCATAAATACCTATGTTTATTCAATAACATGGTAGGATAACTAAAGGTTAATTAAATAACATTTAGGTGTGAGACCTATATGGTTGTTTCATAGGATGGTAACCTATGTATGTGGCCTTTGTCAATTTAGGGGATGAAGGTGTAATATTACCTAAAGGACCCTAGATCATAGTGTGGTGATAAATTGGGGTAGGATAAGGAGTAGTCCTCGTTTGGGTATTTTTCCAAAAGGTCTTGGATCCTTTATTTTACATTGTGTTGGCTTTAGTAGTGGATTAGAGATCTCCACTCACTGATCTCACAATATGATAAGACTTATTTAATCAAGTTAGTGAGTTGGACCCTTATGTTTGGTCATTGTTCTATGATTTAGTATCTCACTTCTATCATATCCTATTTTATTAAATAACAATTGGATAGCCAGACATTATTGGATGTGCTCATGATCATAGCTTTATCCATTTAGGATAATTACGATGTTGGTTGGGGGTTACTAGTACTTTTTGTAGAGTTTCCAATGAGATTCATTGCACTACATTTATTTTATGTAGTGTGACCTTTTGATGTTACGTTGTGTACTTTGATAGATAAGTTTAAAAAAAAGGGTTATTTCATCTGGTATCAAAGCCTATGTTTAATTTTTTAGAATGAGTTTTGGTAAGTTGAGATGATTTTTAACTTATTCTAAAAATTTGATTGAGATTTTACATGGTTGTGCATACCATTTTAAGGGATTGTGTTTGCATAATGTACTTGGGTGGCTATAGATACTCCTAGTGGAGGTGTACCTATCCTTATGGAAGATTATTTTACCTACATGTATGTGTGTACCTAGTGATTGTTGAATGCCACTTGCATGTTTATGTTGTTTTGGTAAGACTGAATTAAAACTTTGTACTTTAGGATACATAATGAACCATGCTTGGAGTTATATTCTTTGTATAGACTGTTATACATCTTATTTACTTGAGTAAGCTATGATGCAATGCTTATAAATTCCCTTAGACTCTAGGATGAATTAAATAGTACTTTCATTAGTGTTTTGCTTATGCAATCCTTAAGTGCTAAAAATTCTTGTATTGTGGATTATTTGTGTGTATGTAGAAATTGATAAATTTCTATAGGCAGTATTATGATGCTTACCTAAGGATTTGGTTGGGTCAACCCTTCCCCATCAATTGCATTTGGGGCAATCTCACTAGTCAACCATTGACTTGTATGGGCGAGTTAATAGAATAATAGTGATCATCACTTTGCCTTATAATTGAGGAAATGATGTTTGGTATCTATTGTTGACTTGTATGGGTGAGTCATCAGTAGATTATTAAAACATCCTAACCTTGAGAATACCAAGGGTTGAGCTCAAACCTAGAGAGATGCATATGGTGATGGTGTCAAAAGGGCAAGTTAGTAAGGATTGGGATCTCCATTTTATGGGAGAATCTTGATTTGTATTAAGATCTTGATCTTATTTATGTATGTAGTCTCCTTGAGTTAGATGGAAGAGCATGTGTATTCATAACTCTAAAGGGATAAAAATAAATAAGTGTATGGGGATATTTATTTCTTGTTTTATGATTATGATGTTGTTTTAAACATGGATGTGTTTACATAGGTGATGGTTTTTTTAATCATGGATAGGTTGGTTTTTATGAAGCTGTCATGTTGACCATCGATATGTTATGTCCATGGGTATTTGTAGCTGATTCTAGTTGAGTTATGCATCCATGATGATGCTTCATAAAAAACATGGCTATGTTTTGATACTAATGTGATGTTTATTATGATATAGATATGCCTTGCATCAATGAGGATGTTTATTATAGATTTAGTTGAGCTTGTTTATTTTGAGAAATTATAATTCCCATAGTAGTGTTATTGCATTCACCCTCTGCCTTGGTTAAGTCTATCCTTTCCCAAAAGTAATGTTATATCCAAGCAAGCATTAATATTTAACCTTTGACTTGTTGGATTAAGGTCAACTAGAAGAATAATGATGTAAGTTTATTGTTGGAGTCATGACATAATACCTTAGTAGACATTGATAGTTTGCATGGGAAAGTTATCCAATGATGACAAGGTATAATATCTTGGGAGGTTTAGGGGTGCGGTTTGAGCCTGGAGGGTCTAACAGGTGATTGTGGCTAACATGCTTACACAAGTTAGAGAGTTTTTGGGTTCTCTTATTGATATTAGTTAGTGTGATCCATCTATCCATGATGTACAAACATTGCTAGTAAATGTTTTAGAACTCATGGAGATAGATTTTAGTCTTTGTTAGAATACATCCTTCTTAGAAGGAAGGTAATCAAGATTTGGTATCCCTATGATTATGTGTATTTTTTGATGGCTATTTGGTGTCATTTGGATGACATCTGGACATCAAGTGACCCAAAGTGAGTCATACATCCTTGTGCTTCACCATCACATGCATTCTTTATTATGATGTGAAATTATCTTGGCATATTTATTGAATGCCTAACTCATTTATTCATGCCCTATTTCATGTGGCTCCTCCTTGTATATTAACTATTATGTTTTGTGTTATTATTAATTTTCATTGATATTATTCAATGATGTAAATTTGTGTCTTTATTATACTTGTGCATATGAGTGACCTTGTGAACTTTCATATACTTGTTTTGATATCAACCTTGATGTGTGAACTTTTACATTTCCTTGATTATGACAAATCATGTAATTTGGTATCTTTTACACCCTATGTGTTTGTAGTTAACCTTGTGTTTTTTAATTTTATATTCTTGATATCAACATTGTTTTATGATAAATTACATACATGGTTGTATGTTGTTAATGATTGAACATGTGAATTATGTTAAATTACTTATGTAAAGTGATCTCCCATTTTTAAAATCAATCATGTGAATTCTACTTTGATTTATGTTTTTTAAAGTTATGTCATGTATATTTTATGTGTAGGTATTGGAAGAAATGTGATTTGTGTTATTAACATAATTGGTATGTGGTAATATGATAACACACCATGTGTGTGATGTGTTTTCCCACTTGGAACTGACTTCTATTTTATTGAATTTTCCAAGGTATGATATTGTATTATGTTGTGTAATCTTGTATTCACTACTCTAGCATTGATTATTGGTGCATGTATGAGGTAGATGGTAGAGAATCACTACATCCATGATGATTTTGAGTAGGTATGGGCCAGGAAGTGGAGTCTCTCATAGGCTAAAAATCCACTTTTCCCCTTTGCATGAGTATCCACTTGATTCATTTAGAGTGTGCACCATGTGTGCCATGATTTGGCCATAGAATCTTACTGAATAATGGTCACTCTATGGATTTATAATTCCTTTATCCACCTCTTGGAGGTTGTGGTAAAAGAAACCATTATGAAGTTTGAATATTTTTCCCTTGTAAATCACTAACTAGTCTTATAGATTTGGACATTTATGCAAATTGACAAGATGATACTTGCTAAGATACATGCATGTGTTGGCCTATAGGTGAAACCATGATTTGGTTAAGGTATTGTTATTGCTATACCTATTGGAAATATTATGAGATGAATATATTTTTTTGTTTTGTAAGCATTACTAGAATGTATGTTGATTTCATTCTCCTATAGCGTAACATTAATAACTGATTAGGCGGTGTTTAAAATCCTATGTACTCACTTGACTCTTGGATAGACTGATGAAATTTGGGTGATGCCCTCATATGGAAATATTTGGATTGTGGTATTGGTATCCTTGGACCATCATGTGAACTCACATGTGTGGTTGATAACATGTTATAAGCCTTTGGGTTGCATGTGATACATAGTATGGCTTTTCCATAGTTCAGCATGGTTGGTGTGGAATGTTGCACTAACTCTTGAGTAGTTGATGATGTAGTGGAGTAACCATAACAATATGGATTAATACCATTGTGATATGACATTCTATGATGAATGATATTAGGATTATGCATCTAGAATAATGTTTTAGTGGATGATTTCCACTTGTGTTTTAGATTATGGTTGTAATCCAGTGGGATTAGATGATTTTATGATTGTTGACTTTATGTTACAAGTCTGTGTGTGTTGACACAAGTGACATTGACCCTACTAAAGTTTATATTTAGATTTTTGATTAGTTTCAGACATCAAATTTTCTCTTGTGGTTCTTTAGCTATATTTTACTACTTAGGAGTATTGTTAGTACCCTTATTGGGAAGAATATTAAGGTAAGTGTAGATACTATGTGTTGGGACATTGTATGCTCATGATGCTTTATAACCCCCTCAATATATGGTTAGGATAGTTGTAATAGTGGTGTTACATTGAAATTAAAAATTGTTACCTTAGAAATTTTAATGATTATTGTAGGAATTTTGAGTTTCATGAACCTGTCATAGCTAGTTTTAGTGAATTTTAATGTTTTTGATAGCATTTTTAAGGCATGAGAGTGGAAAAGTTCCAGCTAAATTGAGAGATTTGGTGGAATTTTCTATTTTTATAGTGTTTTTTAATTACTAATTTTCCCTTTTAGTGTCATGAAAAATATGTGAAGATAAGAAGGAGGCCATTAATTTCCCTAATATGTTGGATAGTGTGGTTGTCCTGATGACAATAGATATGAATGCCAATGAGATATGGTTGAGACATTGACACCCCACAATAAGTGGAGTGATTGTCTAGTAGTATTGATTGGTTTTGTTGGAATTTTTCTAGGAAATTTGTGTTTTTCTATTGTTAGTCGCTAGGATGACTCATCTTTAAGGAGGGGAGGATCTCAAGAGCCAAATTTGTGGCCCATTATGGATAGCAAATTGTGGCTTAATTTAGCATATTTTTTATAGCACTTGGATTGATAATAGTTGATGTTGGTTTTATTTTTAGATAGTGGTGAGAAAGGTACCTTAGATAGCTAATGTGATAGGTTATTTCATGATTTATGCTTGCATTTAGATTCATTATATCCTGATATGCATGCTAGTTATGTTGGGTTCATTTTACCCTGTTATATGTATATGTTATTTTATTTAGTTACAATACTATATGATATTGATATATCATATGTTACATGATTGACATTTATTCTTAGTGTAGATATTGATTGTACTTCATAGGGCATGCCCAGGGTCATGGTTATTAGGACTAATTGTGGTTCCCTTTTCATCTATTGATGACTATTCTTTAATTACTATTTCATGTTGATGTTTCATTCTAAAATTATTATTATTATCACTATTATATTGACATTTTTTAGGTATTGTTGATGTCTTATTTGGTGGATGTAGACACTAGGCCATGATTTAGGCTTGGTATTGGGTTTGGACATCTCGGGTATATCCCAGGAAATTGAGTAGTCAAAATGTCATTCTATTGGGTATAGTGTGTACTATGTCATATTCAAACACCATTTATATTTTGTTATGTTATTTCTTCTTGTTATGTTTTGGTCTTGCCTCTATTTTGTGTTATGTGGTTCACTCTCATCTATTCCTCATGTTTCGGAGGTTATACCTTCATGTTTGGTTATCATTGATCGGGTGTTGTAGACACTTATTTATGAGTCATTGGAGTAATCTTCATTTAGCTAGGTTGGTTGAGGTTTGTCTAGACCTGTATGGGTCTCTTGACCTTGGAAAACATCTTTGGTAACCTTTGTTGTGAATTTGACCACCTTAGCCTTCGATTGATTTAATGATCTTGTTAATCATTATTTAATGATTATTATTAAGCATTATCTTTGATTTTATTTATTAATTATTTACATCAATTTTGGGGGGATGTTAGGATGGGTTTACCATTATTATTAAATTGGTGACTTTAATGATTTTCATAATTGCTATTTATTAATGATTTTAGTTATTATGGTTATATGATCGATTTACACCCTTTTATTTATCTATTTTAACATTTTTTATTATTTATTATAATTTAGCAATTTTTGATCTTATTTATTATTATTATTATTATTATTATTATTATTATTATTATTGTTATTATTATTATTATTATTATTATTATTTTATTGTCTTAAATATTTTTGTTAATTTTATATTTAATGATTGAGTTGTTAATTATTCAATGATTTTATATTACTTATTTTGATTATAGTTTTATTATTCTCTATGGGCAGTGAGAAAATCAAGTTGAGAGTTGTTTATTTTATTATTGTTTTTTTTGTTATTTTTAAAAATGTGTGTGTGTGTGTGTGTGTGTGTGTGTGTGTGTGTGTGTGTGTGTGTGTGTGTGTGTGTGTGTGTGTGTGTGTGTGTGTGTGTGTGTGTGTGTGTGTGTGTGTGTGTGTGTGTGTGTGTGTGTGTGTGTGTGTGTGTGTGTGTGTGTGTGTGTGTGTGTTTCTATATGGATGTTAAGGGAGGTAAGATGAATAGATATTTATATTATATATATATATATATATATATATATATATATATACTACTTTATTAAAATTAAGGATATTATTTTATTTCTTTTTTATCTTGTTGCCCACCCTAGAAGACAACATCAACTAAATAAATGGGAAAAATAAGGGAATTGAATTTATTATTATTTTATTTTATTATATTATTTTATATTATGGATTAGATGCTAGGTATGGCATATGGTAGTTAGAGCAAGGTGTTGGTAGCAGAGAGGTATGTTTGGGGGCATAGGAGGCATGGTGATGTTATGGAAGTTTTGGCATGGAATAAAGAAAGGTAATAAAATGAATGCAGGAAGGGGAATAGAGAAGGGGAAAAATTACATATATATATATATATATATATATATATATATATATATATATATATATATATATATATGAAGCAAGAAAAAAAAAGGAAGAGAAGCATGGAAGATTTAAGATTGAAATGGCTTTTAAAAGTGTTGAGGAAGTAAGGGAAGGTTATTATCTTTATTTTTTGATATACAAGTATACTCTTCTATATATATTTTATTCTAGGGGCCTGGTTGACTTTTTTGATTCTCTCTTTAGAGTATTTGATCATTTTTATTTCATTTGATCTATTCTTTTCTACTTGTGGGAAGGGGGCTAACCTTGTGTGGGGCATGGTTGGGTGACACATAAAAGATGGTAGGAAGATTTTTGAATGCCTATATGAAAACACCAAGAAGACATCATATTTCCTCTGACCTACATCAAATATTACACCTCCTCATATATGCTAATTTGGGTAGAAATAATAAATGTATGAAGGAGATTATGTTTTCTCTTTAAAGCAAGACCAAATGTTGGATCAAACCTTATCTATTCATAGATTATATAATGAGTTTTGTTTGTTTGGCTCTCTTATTACTTATTGAAGAGTTAGTAGTGGTCAAAACCTTAGGCCAAGATAAAATTACATGGGGAATGGTGAGGCTAGACATGGATACCAAGAAAGGAGAGGGAGTAGTTTATAACAAACCTTTCCTCCTCCACTATAGCTTGCATTTCCATTTATAGGTAAGTAAGTTTTTAAGCCTTGGTAGATTATTATTGATATTTATATGGATAATATGCCATGAATAACATGTGGACTATTAATATTATTAAATTTTATTATTCCCAAATTTTAGACTATGGACTCCACCCTTGAGCTAGACATTAGTGATTTTGTTTGGTATTTTACCTTTATGGAAGTTAATAATAACCTAGTCATGTTTAAAATAAATAAATAAATATAATACATTATATAATATTGAATGGCATGGGGGATTGCATTAGAAATGTCTATCATCACATACTTTAACTCCTTGGAGAATGGTGTCTAACCATTATATTTTAATCTTAATTAGGTCAAATATGGCTTATAATGGTTCAACTGGTTGTGGCCATAACCTCTTACCTTGGCTATGATATTTTCACCTTTTTATAGAAACTAATAGCAGGTAGATTCCTCATGAAAATATATTAATCTATTGGACAAGATGGCATTTATTCATTGATAGTATCGCAAGATAGTTTTCATGTCTTATAGAAAAGTCTTAAGGTTTATCTAACCCTAAATTGTTTATTGAATATTACTAGTCTAGAACATGTTATTGAATTATCCCATTTTGACTCAATGAGGTCATTTTTCCATTTGGTTTGTGAATTTGTTGAAATTCTTGGAGGAATTAACATCGTATGTGCCTAGCTATGTTAAAGCCAAACTGAGTTAAATTTTGTTTATAAATATTATGCTTTCTTCTTTTAACTTAATTGAGTTATGGGGTTATTTGGAGTTGGTTCACTTATGTTATTTATTTTATTCTTGGATAATCCCCTTGGGAAGAGAAATGGGATCTATCAAATCCTCCCATTCTTAGGAACTAGATATAATAGACTCTGATTTATGTTGTGAATCATCCCCTATGAAAATCCAATGTATGCAATGGGCATTACTCAAGCCAATGGTTTGGTTGAGTTTTATGGCTTCATGTTTTGTACACTACTTCTATTGTCCTTATTGGTAGTTTTGTAAGTCTTTATTGGTGGATCAATATTATGTGTATGCTTCTTACCTCACCTAAGTACCTAGTTGATGAAACCCTTCACCAAGCTAATGGTTGGGGTGGTAAGGGCCACTGATGGTTGGGCTCATAGGGCTAGTTTTGAAGGGTGACCCATTTGAATTGTTCATATTTTTCATTGTTGTACCTATATTGTATATGGTATCTTATCTCTCAGCCATGCCTCTTGATATATGATGTTGGATTAATGGATTATAACTGATTACTCATTTTATGTTATAGTTCATCAGATTGCATTAGCTAGTTTTGTAATATTGTAATGCTGGAAAAAGGACATTATTGATTATGATGATGAGATTAGAGGCATCCTTGATGATAGTTTCTTGACTCTTATGAATTTAACTAACTATATGTATTTAATTCATGTGCATTAAATATTGGGCTATTTTTACCATATGAGTGGTAATGTAATTATAATGAATTATGTTACACTTAATCCTTAAATATTGTTGTATGTACATGTCTTAGTGGCATACTTGTTGATGTTAAGTAGACAAGAAATTATAATAGGTTAATATGGAAGCAATTATAACTACAGTGTTTTAACCTTGAATTTATATGAAAACAAGATTGTGTTATCTTATGATGTGCTAGAAATAGTGTGAGGTTGTAAATATTCTTGGTGGGATTATGTATATTTTCACTTGGGTTTCATGATGAATTTTTATTTGGTGATATTATCATAACATGGAATGTTTATCTAGTATTTGAAATTACAAATTATTTATGTTATTAGATTGATGATATAATATATCCATTGGTTATACTGTTATTACTAAGCACATGGTCTTAACTTGGTTTCATGTTTATAACCTTGGGTAAAATTAAGTTATAAAAAATAGATTTTGCAAATAGACCATGGTGATTCAGGCAATATGTTCTCATTACTATGCTACACCAATGAATGCTTATTGGTCCTAATGTCATTTTTAGAGATCTTAATTTCATTGCTTAAGTGATAAAGTAAGATAGATTAATGATATTCGTATGTGGATCCACATTTTGGATTATCTATTAATAGTGTTATAGTTCTTTAGACATATGACATGTTTCCTTTAAGGCAAGTAATTCAGATGTATTTAATAAAACTCTTGATTGATGGAAGTTGGTCATATTGTCATTAATGTTTATAAGATAATAGATAGTCATTGGTCATATTAGCTATGTGCATGCTTAAAATTAAATCTTATCCTTGCCAATGAACTTCATGATATACCTATTAAGGAGAATTAGTAGGTTATGGAAACCTTTAAGATAACCTTTGGTTATGCGATTAAATAATCTACTCTAGGAAATGATTTACTAAATCATACTTTCATTAATAAACACCTAAGTTAATGCACAAGACTATTTAAATAAAAACTTGCATGGTCATATGCATGCTATTAGTATGGCATAAATACCTATGTTTATTCACTAACATGGTAGGATAACTAAATGTTAATTAACTAACATTTAGGTGTGAGACCTCTATGGTTGGTTCATGGGATGGTAATCCTATGTATATGGCCTTAATAAATTTAATTGATTAAGGAATAATGTTTGACCTTGGATCATAATATGGTGATAAATGGGGGTAGGACAAGGAGTAGTCTGTGTGTGGGTGTTTTCTCAAAATGTCTTGGATCCTTTATTTTATGTCATGTTGGCTTTAGTAATGGATTATAGATCTCCACTTGCTAATCTCATGATACGATAAGACTTATCTAATCAATTTAGTGAGTTGGATCCTTATGTTTGGTCTTTGGTCTATGTTTTAGTATCATTCTTATATCATATCCTATTTTCTTATCTAGCAAGTAGATAACCAAATAGTTTTGGATGTTTTCATGATCATAGCCTTATCCATTTAGAATAATTAGGATGTTGGTTGTGGGTTACTAGTACTCCCTATAGAGTTTCTAATGAGATGAATTTCACTACATTTATTTTGTGTAGTGGGACCTTTTGATGTTCCATTATTTACTTTGATAGATAATTTCAAAAAATAATTAGGGTTGTTTCATCATGCCATGTAATGACATTGGTATGAGATACCCAACTTAAAATATGTAGCACCCCAAATATTTTTAAATTTAATCTCAACATAATGAATTACACTATGTAATGACATTGGTATGTAAACCCAACTACAAATATGTAACGCCTAGAATATTTATGAATTTTGTCCTAGTATTGTAAATTGCACTACAAAAGGATACTAGTATAGGAAATTTGACTAAAAATATGCAACACCCTAAATATTTTTGAGATCTATCCTAATTTTGTGAATTGTACTTCAAAACAACATTGGTATGGGAAACATGACTCAAAATATGTAGAACCCCAAATATTTCTAAACTTTATCCTAATGTTATTAATTACACCACACAATGACATTGATATTGGAAACCTAACCCAAAATATATATATCCCAAATATTTACTCAATTAGTTATAGTTTTCCATGTTATGCCACACAACTACATTGGTACAAGAAACCCCACTCAAAATATGCAACACCTAAAATAGTTCCTAAAATTGTCCTAGTGTTAGGAACCATGTTGCACAATGACATTGGTATGGAAAACTTGACTCAAACTATGAAACACCCCAAATATTTCTAAAATTTTACCTAAAGTTACACAATATACAAAGTAATGACATTAATACATGAAACCAAACTCAAAATATGCAACACATGAAATATTTTAAAATTTGTTATAGTGTTGATAACTATGTAGTGTAATGACATTGGTATGGGAAACCTAACTCAAAATATGCAAAACCTCAAATATTTCTATATTCTGTCTAAGTGTTGCAAAATGCACTGTGAAATGACATTGGTATGGGAAACTTGAGACAAAATATGCAACACCCCAAATATTTATTTAATTTTTTTGAGTGTTGTGAACCATGGCACACAATGATGTTGATATGGAAAACATGACTCAAAATATGTAACACCCCAAATATTTAAAAAAAAAATCATAGTGCTGTGCATTGTGATGTACAATGAAACTAGGAAGGGAAACTAGACTAAAAATATAAATATCTCAAATATTTACAAAAAATTGTAGTGTTTTGAAATTCTTGATACAATGACATTAGTATAAAAAACTAATTCAAAATATGCAAAAACATATAAAATTCCATAATTTATCCCAATATTTGTAAACCATGCCACACAAAAATATTTGTATGGGAACCTAGATTCAAAATTTTCAATTCCAAAATTATTTTAGAATATTTTAGCAATGTTTAACACTATGGTGCATGACAACATTGGTATGAGAAATCTGATTCAAAATAGACAACATCCAAAATATTTTCAAAATTTGTTCCCAGTGCTACAAACCACATGACTCAATGACATGGCTATGAGAAACCTTACTCAAAATATGCAACACCCCAAATATTTTTGAAAATTATATGGTGTTATGAACTAAATTAAATAATGACATTGGTATGGGAAACTTGACTCAAAATATGCAACACCCCAAATATTTTTTAAATTTTTCCTAGTATTTTGAATTGTATTATGCAGTGATTTTGTTATGGGAATCCCAACTCAAAATATGAAATACCCAAAATATTTATGAAATTTATCCCACTATTTCAAATTACATCATGCAATGACATTTGTAAGGGAAACTCAACTTAAAATATGTAACCCTCAAAATATATCTAAAATTTGTCCTAGTGTTACAAATTATACCACAAAATGACATTGGTAGGGAAACTTAGCTCAAAATATAAACATCTAAAATATTTCCAAAAAAATTTCCTAGTGTTAAAAATTACATCACATAAATACATTTTTATGGAATACTTGACTCAAAATATGCAACACTCCAAATAAATATAAAATTGTGCTAGTGTTGAGAATTGCAATGTGTAATGACATTCCTTTGGGAAACTAGACTCAAAATATGCAACACCCCTAATATTTTTGAAATTTTCCTCAGTGTTATAAATTACATCATGTAATGACATTGGTAAAGGAAACCTATCTCAAAAAAAGTGACATTGAAAATATTTCCAAAGTTTATCCCAGTATTTTCAAATTATGATGAGCAATGACATTGGTATAGGAAAACCAACTCAAAATATGCAATAGCCAAAATATCTTTGAAATGTTTCCCAATGTTACAAATTTTGTTTCATAATGACATTAGTACAAGAAAATTGTGAATAAAAAATGCAACACTCCAAATATTTATAAAAAATTTCTAAGTGTTGCAAAACACAACACTAATGACATTAGTATGAGAAACCTAAGTCAAAATATGAAACAACTAAATTATTTAATAAATTTTTCCTAGTGTTTGGATCACATTGCACAATGATATTTATACAAAAAACCACACTCAAAATATGCAACAGTCCAAATATTTTGTATTTTTTTCTATTATATTTTTTTAGTATTCTAATGGTGATGTGAAACAACATTAGTATGAGATATCTGACTCAAAATATGAAATAACCTGAATATTTATATTTTTTTAGTTTTAAAAATTGTGTCGTGTAATGACATAGGTATGGGAAACCCAACTAAAAACATGAAACACCCAAATTTTTTAAAAAAAATGTCCTAATGTTTTGAATTACATCACCCAACAGTATTTGTATGGGAAACTTGAATAAAAATATGTAACATCCCAATTATTTTTGAAATTTATTCTAGTGTTGCAAAACACACCACATAATGACATTGGTATGAGAAACCCTAATAAAAATATGAAACACCCCAATCATTTAAGAAAATTTTCCAAGTGTAGTAAACCATGTCATACAATGAAATTGTAATGGAAACTTGAATCAAAATATACAACACCCTAAATATTTATATAAAATCATAGTGTTGTAAATTATGATGCACAATGAAATTGTTATGAGAGACCTAAATAAAATTATGAATCACCCCAAATATTTATGAAATTTTTTCTAGTATTTTTTAATTATGTCATGTAATGATGTTGGTATGGGAAACCTGACACAAAATATGAAAATCCTCAAATATTTTTTAAATTTGTCCTAGTGTTGCAAATTTCATCATGCAAGGGTATTAATATGATAAACCTAGCTTAAAATATGTAATAGACTAAATATTTTTCAAAATTTGTCCTAGTGTTATGAATTATGATGCACAATGGCATTGGTATGGGAAAATTAACTTAAAATATACAATGCACCAAATGTTTTGTAAAAAAATTCTAGTGCTATAAATTGCGATACATAATGACATTAGTATGGAAAATATGACTCAAAATATGCAAGACCCCAAATATTTTCAAAATTTGTCCCACTATTACAAGTTACACTAAAAAAATACATTGGTATGATTAACCTAACTCAAAATATGTAGCATACCAAATATTTTATAAATTTGTCTTAGTTTTATGATTCACACCATGCAACGACATTGGTATGGGAAGTTGGCTCAAAATATGTAACATTCCAAATAGTTCTAAATTTTTTCCTAGTGTTATGAATTATGATTTTTAATGACATTACTATGGAAAATGCAACTCAAAATATTATAAAACACAAATATTTATAAAACATCTATAATTTTTGGGAATTTTGTTCAACAATGATATTAGTTCTTGAGACATGACTCAAAATATGCAACACCACAAATATTTATAAATTTTTCCCTAGTGTTGCAAATTACAATTTGCAACAACATTTATATAGGAATCTTGACTCAAATTATGCAACACCTAAAATATCTCCAAATTTTTTTCCAATTTTATGAACCACATGACATAATGACATTGGTATGAGAAACCCAACAAAAAATATGTAACACCCCAAATATTTTTTAATTTTTTTAGGGTGTTATGAACTACACCATGCATTAATATTAGTAAGAGAAACCTAACTCAAAATATGCAACACCCCAAATATTTATAATTTTTTTTTAGTGTTATGAACCTCATTATGCCATGATAATGGTATGATAAATTAACTCAAATTATGCAACACCATAAAAATTTACTAATTTTTTTTTAGTGTTGTAAATTTCACCACACTATTGGTATGATAAATTCAACACAAAATATTCAACAACCCAAATGTTTCTAAAATCTGTATCAGTTTTGAGAATTTTCCAAGTAATGACATTGGTATAGTAAACCCAACTCAATATATACATTGATTAAGTGTTTCTAAAATTTGTCACAATGTTTTGAATTATGTCACACAATGAAAATTGTATGAGAAACATAACTCAAAATATGTAACACCCCAAGTATTTTTTAACTTTGTCCTAGTGTTGCAAATTATGTTAGATAACAATATTGATATAGGAAATGTGATTCAAAATATTTAATGCCCCAAATATTTCCAAATTTTATCCAACTATTGTGAATTGTAAAACATAACAAAATTAATATGGGAAGAAACCCAACTCAAAATATGCAACAACCCAAATCTTTCTTAATTTTGTCCTAGTGTTCTGAATCACACTGCACAATGACAAGGGTATAAGAAACTTGAATCAAAATATGCAACAACACCACGATTTCTAAAATTTGTCCCAATGTTATGAATTATGCTAAAAATGACATTTGTATGGGAAACCTGACTTAAAATATGAAACATACTAGATATTTTTAAAATTTTTCTATGTTGCAAATTATATATGAAACAACATTGGTAAGGGAAACTTGACTTAGAATATGAAACACCCAAAAAAAATATTAAAATTTTCCCAGCATTGTGAGTTGTGAGGCACAATGACATTTGTATAGAAAAATCAAATCAAAATATGTAACAACCAAAATATTTATGAAATTTGTCCCACTATTGTGAATTGTATCATGAGGCAACATTGGTATAAGAAACTTGAATAAAAATAATCAACACCCCAAAATTTTCTAAAATTTGTCTTAGTATTGAGAATTTTCTAAGTAATGACATTGGTGTAATAAACCTAAATAAAAATATACATCATTTAATTAGTTATAAAATTTGTCACAATGTTGAGAATTATGTCACATAATGATATTTATATTAGAAACATGACTCCAAATATGTAACACCCTAAATATTTTTGAAATTTGTCCTAATGTTGTGAATTCTGTCACATAACAATATTGATATGGGAAGTAAGATTCAAAATATACAACACCCAAAATATTTACAAAACTTATCCAAATATTATGAATTAAAAAACATAACATCATTTTTATTGGAAGAAACCCATCTCAAAACATGCAACACCCCAAATATTTCCTATTTTTTTCCTAGTGTTTCAAATCACAATACATAATGACAATGGTATAGGAAACCTGAATCAAAATATGAAACAACACCACTATTTATAAAAAATTTCCCAGTGTTATGAATTGTGCTAAACATTTTCATTTATATGGGAAACATGACTTAAAATTTGAGACACACCAAATATTTTTGAAATTTTTCTATGTTGACAATTATTATATGAAACAACATTGTTATGGGAAACCCATCTTAGAATATGAAACACCTAAAATATTTATTAAATATTCCTAGTGTTGTCAACTATGAGGCATAATGACATTTGTATATAAAAATTAAATTAAAATATATAAAAACCAAAATATTTATGAAATTTGTCCCACTATTGTGAATTATATCATGAGGCAACATTGGTACAAGAAAGTTTAAATAAATAATCAACACCCTAAAAAGTTCTAAAATTTGTCTTAGTGTTGATAATTTTCCAAGTAATGACATTAGTACTATAAAATTGACTCAAAATATACACAATTAATTATTTCCAAAATTTGTCAGTGTTGTGAATTATGTCATGCAACGATAGTTTTCCAAGAAACCTAACTCAAAATATGTAATATCCCAAATATTTTGGAATTGTCCTAGTGTTGCAAATTATGTCACATAAGAATATTGATATGGGAAACATGATTCAAAATATGCAACACCCTAAATATTTCCAAAAAAATTCTAGTTATTGTGAATTTCACAACATAACAAAATTTATATGGGAAAAAACCCAACTAAAAATATGCAACACCCCAAATCTTTTCTAATTTTGTCCTAGTGTTGAAAATCACACTGCATAATGACAATGGTATAGGAAACCTAACTTAAAACATGTAGCAACACCATTATTTATAAAATTTGTCTTAGTGTTATGAATTATGTTGGACAATGACATTTGTATGGGAACCCTGAATCAAAATATATAACATGCCAAATATTTTTTGAAATTTGTCTATTTTGAGAATTATGATATGAAAGAACATTGGTATGGGAATCTTGAATCAGGATATGAAACACCCCACATATTTATTATTTTTTTCCCAGTGTTGTAAATTGTGAGACACAATGACATTGGTATATAAAAATCAAATAAAAATATGCAATAACCCAAATATTTATGAAATTTGTCTCACTATTGAAAATTGTATCATGAGGCAACATTGGTACAAGAAATTTGAAAAAAATAATCAACACCACAAAAATTTCTAAAATGTGTCCTAGTGTTTGGATTTGTGTAGTGAAATGACATTTTTATAGAAAACCTAACTAAAAATATGCAACACACCAAATATTTATAACTATCCCAAATTTATGAAACTCACCATGCAATGACATTGGTATAAGAAACCTAAGGCAAAATATGCAATACCCCAATATTTGTGAAATTTGTCTATGGTGAAAACTATACTACATAATGACATTGGTATGGGAACCTGACTCAAAATACACAACACATGAATTTTTTTTTAAATTCGTATTGTTTTGAATTATAATGTGTAACAACATTGGTACAAGATATGAGACTCAAAATGTCTAATACCCCAAATATTTCCAAAAAATTTCCTAGTGTTTTGGATTGCATCATGTAATCACATTGGTGTTAGAAACCTAACTTAAAATATGCAACATCTAAAATATATAAAAAAATTGTCCTAGTTTTATGAATTACATCATGCAGTGATATTGGTATGAGAAACATGACTCAAAATATGCAATTCCTTAAATATTTATAAATTTTGTTATAGTGCTACATATTATGATGCATAAAGACATTGATACAGGAAATATGACTCAAAATATGCAATAAAATATGCATCACCCCAAATATTTCTAGAATTTTCCCAATGTTATGAATTACATGGTGTAATGACACTATTATGGGAAACCTAATTCAAAATATGCAACAACCCATATATTTATAAATTTTTTCCCACTATTATGAATTATGACATAGAAAATAATTGGTATAAGAAACATGACACAAACTATACAACACCCAAAATATTTTTAAAACTTGTCTGAGTGTTTTAAACTACACCTACAATTACATTGGTATGAGAAAACTGAGTCAAGGTATGAAACACCCCAAATATTTTTTAATTTGTCATAGTGTTGCAAACCACACCATGCAATGATGTTGGTGTGGGAAAACTGACTCAAAATATGCAATACCCTAAATTATTCTAGAATTTTACCAAGTGTTTATAATTATGACACATAACAACATTCGTATAGGAAACCTGACTCAAAATATGCAACACCCCAAATATTTTTAAGAAAATTTACCAATGTTATAAATTATGATGTGTAATAACATTAGTACAAGAAACCTAACTCAAAATATGCAAAACCCCAAATATTTATAAAATGTTTCCTAGTGTTATAAATTACAATGTGCAATTGCATTACTACAATGAACCCAACTCAATAATCATCACCCCAAATATTTTTAAAATTCATCCCATTATTTAAAAATGTGTTATGAAATGACATTAGTAAGGGAAAATTGACTCAAAATATGCAACACCATAAATATTTTCAAAAAAATTGTCTAAGCATTGTAAACCATGCTTTGAAATGGCATTGGTATGTGATATTCAACTCAAATTAAGCAAAACCAAAATATTATTAAAATTTATCCCAATCTTGTAAATTGTGCCATGCAATGACATTGGTATGAGAACTTAGACTCAAAATATATGACACCCTAAATATTTATGAAATTTATCTATGTTTTGAAAATATCTACACAACAAAATTAATATGGGAAACCTGACTTCAAATATGCAACACCCCAAATATTTTTTAAATTTGTCTTATTGTTATGAACTAAACCACCCAATGATGTTGGTGTGGGAAACCTGAGTCAAAATATGCAACACCCTAAATTTTTCCAAAATTTTCTAAAGTGTTAAAAAACATGTCATTCAATGACTTTGGTATGGGAAACCCAACTAAAAATATGAAACACCCTAAATATTTATAATTTTTTCTAGTGTAATAAATTGCATTGCATAACAATGTTTGTATGAGAAACTTAATTTAAAATACACAACACTCCAAATATTTATAAAATTTGTATTGGTGTTATATATTTTTATATGTAATGAAATTAGTATAGGAAACCATACTCAAAATATGCAATACCACAAATATTTTTGAAATTTGTCTTAATGTTGCAAATTACATTGTAAAATGACATTAATATAAGAAACCTAAATTAGAATATGTAACACCTCAAATATTTACTAAATTTGCCCCAATGTTATTAATTACATCATGTAATGATATTGGTATATGATACCTGACTCAAATTATGTAATACCCCAAATATTTCTAAAATTTATCCCATTATTTCAAATCTAACTACATAATAACATTTGTATGGTAATCTCAACTCAAAATATGCAACAACTCAAATATTTTTGAAATTTGTCCCAATTTTGAGAATTATAATGTAAAATAACATTAGTATTAGAAACTCGGCTCAAAATATGTAACACCCAACATATTTATAAAAAACTTCTAAATCTTGTTAATTATGTCATGTAATAACATAGGTGCAAGAAACATGACTCAAAATATGCAATACCAAAATAATTTCAAAATTTGTCCCAGTGTTTAAAATTATGATGCATAGTGACATTGGTATCAGAAACTCAATTCAAAATTTTAAACTCCCTAGATATTTATATATTTTTCCAAGTGATGTGAATTACACCACATAATTATATTGGTACATGAACCTCGACTCAAAATATATAACACCCCAAATATTTATGAAATGTGTCCCAATATTGTAAATTTCATCATACAATACCATTGGTATGAGATGTTTGACTCAAAATATGTAGCACCCCAAATATTTTTGAATTTTGTCTTAGTGTTGTGAATTTCACTATGCAATGACATTGGTATGGGAAACCTACCTCAAAATATGTAACCCCCTAAATATTTATGAAAATTTTCCTAGTGTAGTAAAATGCATTGCACAATGACATTGGTATAGTAAAATCAACTCAAAATATGCAACACCCAAGTTTTTTTTGAATATTTTACTAGTGTTGTGAGTTACACTATATGACCACACTCGTATAAGAAACCCAACTCAAAATATGTATCACCTCAAATATTTATATAATTTATCCTAACATTGTAAATTAAACTATACAATGGCATTGGTATGGAAAACCCAATTCAAAATATGAAACAACCCAAATATTTACACAATTTGTCCCAATTTTTCAAATTACACCACGAAATGAATTGGTATGGGAAACCTTACTCAAAATATGCAACAACCAAATTATTTTTAAAATTTTATCCAAATGTTGTAAATTACACCACATAATGACAATGGTATGGGAAACTTGAGTCAAAATATGTAACACCCCAAATATTTAGAAATTTTGGCTTAGTGGTGCACACTTTACCATGTAATAACATTGATACAAGAAACCTGACTCAAAATATACCACACCTACAAATATAATTATTCAAGTGTTATGAACCATGCAATGTAAAAAAATTTGTAGTGGAAAGCTGACTCAAAATATGCAAGATCCTAAATATTTATGAAATTTATACCAGTGTTGTAAAATGCATCATTGAATGACATTGATATGGGAAACTTGAGTCAAAAGATGAAACACCCCAAATATATTTCAATTTTTTCCATGTTTTACAAACTATGTTGTGCAATGATATTGGTACAACTAACCTAACTCAAAATATGAAACAATCCAAATATTTCTAATTTTTTTCAAATGTTATGAATTATGATGCACAACCACATTAGTAAGGGACCCAAAACTAAAAATATATAACACCTCAAATATTAATTTTTTTTTGTAATGTTGTGAATTATATTGCATAATGATATTAATATGGGAAACCTGACTCAAAATATGAAACACCTAAAATCTTTTCATAATTTGTCCCATTTTTTGAACCATGTTGCACAAAAACATTGGTATGGGTATATTGGTTTAAAATTTAATCCAAATGTTTCGCACTACGATGCACAATGTCATTGGTATGAGAAACCTGACTCAAAATATGCAACACTTGAAATATTTTAATTTTTTTTCCAAGTGTGGAAAACCACATGACATGACATTAGTATGAGAAACCTTACTCAAAATATGAAACACCAAAAAGTTTATGAAATATTTCCTAGTGTTATGAATTTCACTATGTGATGACATTAGTATGGGAAACCCAACTAAAAATATGTAACACCCCAAATATTTTTGATTTTTTCATAATGTTATGAATTACATTACATAATGATTTTGGTATGAGAAACCCAACTAAAAATATGTAACACCGCAAATATTTATGAAAATTTTACCATTATTTATTATTAGACCATGCAATGAAATTTGTAAGGGAAACTTGACTTAAAATATGTGACCACCTAAATATTTAATAAATTTGTCATAATGTTGTGAATTTTTCTATTCAATAACATTGGTATCGAAAAAATAACTTGAAATATGCATCACCTAATTTTTTGCCAAAATATTTCCTATTGTTGTGAATTGTGCTACACAATGACATTTGTATGGGAAACATGACTCAAAATATGAAACACCCCAAATATTTCTAAAATTTGTCTCAGTGTTGAGAATTACAATGAACAATGACATTGGTATGGGAAACCATAATCAAAATATGTAACACCCAAAGAATATATGAAATTTTTCCCAATGTTCTTAATTATGATACATAATGACATTGGTACAAGAAACCTAACTCAAAAAATGTAACACCCAAATTATTTTGAAAATGTATCCCAATGTTATGAATTGTGATGTGCAATGACATTGGTATGAGAAACACAACTCAAAATATACAACAACCTAAATATTTATTAAATTTTTCCCAAACATGTGAACTTTAACACATATTGAAATTGGTATAGGAAACTTGACTCAAAATACGTAACAATCCAAATATTTCTATGATTTGTCCTACTATTATAGAACACATTATGTAATGATATTGGTACTGTAAACTCGAGTCAAAATATACAACACCCAAATTATTTAATAAAATTGTCCTAGTTTTGTCAATTATGCTATTAAATGACATTGGTATGGAAGACATGACTTAAAATATGCAACAAATCAAATTTTTGAAAATTTTCCTCATATTATGAATTACATCCCATAACATACAATGACATTAGTATGGGAAACCTAACACAAAATAAGCAATAGACTATAATTTTATATAAAAAAAATCATAATGTTAAGAAATGTGTCACACAAGGACATTTTTATGGGAAACCCAAAACATCCCAAATATTTTTTATATTTGCCCCAATGTTGTGAATTACATCACACAATGGTTTTGGTATGGGAAACCTGACTCAAAATATGCAACAGCCCAAATAATTTTGAAATTTGTTTTAGTTTTATGAAACACACCATCTAATAACATTGGTAGGGGAAGCCCTAGTCGAAATATGTAACATGATAACTATTTAATAAATTTTTCCAAGTGTTATAAACTACATCATATAATGACATTGGTAATCAAAACCTGACTCAAAATATGTAACACCATAAATAATTATGAATTTTTTTATATTTTTGATAATTACAACATGTAATGACGTTTCTATAAGAAACTTTGACTCAAAATTTGTAAGACCCCAAATATTTTTGAAAAATTTTAGTCTTGTGAATTGTGTTGCACAATGATGTTGATATGGGAAACCCAACATAAAATATTCCACTTGAATAATATCTTTTAAATTTGTCCCAGTGTTTCAAATTACATCACACAATAATATTGGTAAAGGAAACCCAACTCAAAATATGCAACACATCAAATATTTAAAAAATATGTCCTAGTGTTGCAAATTATGATGCACAATGACAATGGTATAAGAAACCAAACTCAAAATATGTGACACACCAAATATTTTCAAAAAAAAAATACTAGTGTCAATAATTGCAACATGTAATCACATTAGTATAGGAAACCTAACTCAAAATATGTGACACCCCAAATATTTCCAAATTTGTCCCACTATTGCAAATTATGCTATGTAAATACATTAGTATAGGAAACCCAACTCAAAATATGAAATAACCCAAATACTTATCGAATTTTTACAAGTATTTGGATTTTAATGACATTGGTATAAGAAATAAGACTAAAAATATAAAAAACCCAAATATTTCTAAAACTTCTCCTAGTGTTACAAATTATGACACACAATGACATTGGTATGGAAAACCTAACTCAAAATACACAACAACAAAAATATTTCTAAATTTATCACAATGTTTCAAATTGTGCCATGCAATGACATTGGTACTTAAAACCTAACTCAAAATATGAAACACTTAAAATATTTCTAAAATCTCCAAGTATTATGAATTATGATATGTAACAATAATTTTATGAGAAGCCCAACTCAAAATATGCAACACAAAAAATACTTCCATAAAAAATCCTAGTGTTGTGAACCATGTGGCATAAGTACATTGGTACGAGAAACCTAACTCAAAATATATAAGACCCCAAATACTTTTGTAATTTATCTAAATATTATGAGCCAAAACTCATATTAACATTGGTAGGGGAAACTTGAGTCAAAATATGCAACACCCCAAATATTTATGAAATTTATTAAAGTATTACAAACCACATCATGTAATGGCATTGGTACAAAAAACCTAACTAAAAATATGAAACACCCCAAAAATTTCATAATTTTTTACTAGTGTTGTAAATTTCACAGTGTAATGATATTGATACAAGAAACTCAACTCAGAATATGCAACACCCCAAATATTTCTAAAATTTATCTCAGTGTTAAAAATTCACTCCATAATGACATTAGTATGGTATACCTAAATAAAAATATGAAACACCTAAATATTTCCAAAATTTGTAACAATGTTGTGAATTATGTCATTCAATGACATTGGTATGAGAAAATTGACTCAAAATATGAAACACCATAAATGTTTCCAAAACATATCCTAGTGTTGTATATTGCATCAAATAATGATATAGATATAAAAAATGTGACTAAAAATATGAAACAACACAAATATTTATGAAATTTTTTGCACTATTAGGAATTACACCATATGACATTTATAGGGGAAGGAACCCAACTTAAAATATGAAACACCCTAAATATTTATGAAATTTTTCCTAGTGTTATGAATTGCACCATAAAACAACATTAGTATAGGAAAATGACTCAAAATATTCAACACCCAAACTATTTCAAAATTTTGTACCAATGTTGCATATTAAACTACATAAACACATTTTTATATGAAACTTGACTCAAAATATGCAACACCCCAAATATTTCAAAAATTTGTATATATTAATAATTGTGACATGAAATAATATTGGTATGGGAAACCAACCTCAAAATATTCAACACCCTAATAATTTCCAAAATTTATCATAGTGTTATGAATTACACTACATAAATACTTTTGTATGGGAAACCCAACTCAAAACATGCAACATTATAAATATTTCTAAAGTTTGTTTTAGTGTATTGAATTTTTATTTGCAAATACATTCATATGGGAAACCCAAATCAAAATATAAAGCACAACAAATATTTCAAAAAAACATCTTGGTGTTTCAAATTTCAACATGTAATGACTTTGGTATGGTAAACAAACCTCAAAATATGCAACAACCAAATATTTTAAAAAATTTCCCCATTATTATGAGTTTTAAAATAGAATTACATTGGTATGGGAAACTTGACTCAAAATATAAAACACCCAAAATATTTATAATTTTTTTTTTGAGTGTCTTGAACTACACAATACAAGGACATTTGTATAGGAAACTTGACTCAAATTATGTAACACCCCAAAAAATTCTAAAATTTATCCAAATATTGAAAATCATGCCATGCAATGACATTGGTATGGGAAAGTAAACTAAAAATATGAAACACCACAAATATTTTTGAGTGTTTTCATAGTATTGTAAATTGTGACTCATAATGACATTAGTACAGTAAACTTAACTCAAAATATGAAACAACTCAAATATTTATAAACTTTTTGATAGTGTTTAGAAATATGACATAATGACATTTAAATAGAAAATCTAATGAAAAATAAGAAACACACCAAATATTTTTAGAACTTATCTTAGGATTGTGAATTATGTCATATGATGATGTTGAAATGGGAAACCTAACTTAAAATATACAACACATAAAATATTTATTAAATTTATCCAAGTGTTGTGAGTTACAACACACAACATTGGTATGGGAAACCTAACTAAAAAAATGCAACACCCCAAATATTTTTGAACTGCATGATGAAATGACGTTGGTATAGAAAACCTAACTCAAAATATGAAACACCTTAAATATTTTTGAAATTTATCCCAGTGTGGAAAACCAAAGCATGTAATGACATTGGTATGGGAAACCTGAGATAAAATATTTTTTAAGTTTATTTTAGTGTTGAAAATCAGACCACACAATAACAGTGACACAATAAACCCAACTCAAAATATACAACAACCCAAATATTTCTAAAAATTGTCTCAATATTGTGAGTTCCACTACGTAATGACATTGGTATAGGAAACCTAACTCAAAATATGCAAAATTACAAATATTTATAAAATTTATCCCAATGTTGTGAATTGTGTTATGTAATGACATTGGTACAAGAAACCCAAATAAAAATATGCAACACCATAAATATTTATGAAAATTGTCTCAATGTTACAAATTATGTTATGTAATGATATTTGTACAAGATAATTGAATCAAAATATGCAATACCCCAAGTTTTTTCTAGTGTTATGAATTGCATCATGTAACAACATTTGTATGGGAAACCCAACCTAAAATATGAAGCACCCCAAAATTTTCCAAAACTTTTCCCACTA
The DNA here is from genome assembly GCA_037957365.1 of Torreya grandis. Classification (NCBI taxonomy): domain Eukaryota; kingdom Viridiplantae; phylum Streptophyta; class Pinopsida; order Cupressales; family Taxaceae; genus Torreya; species Torreya grandis. The sequence continues at coordinate 552,725 of JARHVA010002787.1, read as the reverse complement.
TTGATGATTTTAATGTGAATCAACATTGGTATTATATACTTGACTCAAAATATACGTAACACACAACATATTTAAAAAAATATTATTAGTGTTGTGAATTACACCATGCAACAACATTGGTAGGGGAAACATGACTCAAAATATGCAATACCCAATTGTCCCAGTGTTTTAGATTATGATGTGTAATGACATTGGTATGAGACACCCAACTCAAAATATGTAACACCCCAAATATTTACAAATTTTTTCCTAGAATTTTTAATTTCACTACGTAATAACAATGGTATAAGAAACATGACATAAAATATGAAACACCCAAAATATTTTTTAAAATTGTCTCAATGTTGTGAATTGCACCGCGTAATGATGTTGGTATGAGAAACCCAACTAAAAATATGCATCACCATAAATATCTATGAAATTTCTCTCATTATTATGAATTACACTAGGTAATGCCATTGGAATGGGAAACCTGACTTAAAATATGGAACACCCTAAATATTTATGAAATTTGTGTCATGACCTTAAGTTACTTATTTTTTATTCATTGTGTTGATATAGTCTAGTTGTGAACTATTTGATAAATATTTCATTGTTTTATTGTGGTATTATAGTTTAGTGATTTACATTGATACGTTTTCATTATAATTGTTAAGACAATTATGGATTACATTTCATTATAGCATTTGCTATTATTCCTTAATGTGTACTAGTTCATTATTGAATTGTATGTATTATTTATATGTTGCTATTGTATTTATTTTACTTATATGTCTAGATGTCATTGATAGTCTATTTGTTGACTACAAGGATAAGTACTTGATCTAGGTTGTGATCAAAACCAAGAAATAGGGAAACATGGAGAAATAAATGGATAAATTAAATGGTTAAATTAAACATAAAGGAAATATTGTTAGTATTAATGATTTAGTCATTGTATTTTTTTTTATTGACTAATACATGTTATCATTTCATGGTCAATTTCATTAATAGTTGATTTGAATAAATTTTTAATTTTATGCAAACATCTCTTTATACAATGTTATCATTTATGAGACCATCATTGTTTAACTCTAAGTAGTTTATGAGTGTTTTATTATTAATAATTTTATTCTTTATATCAATTTTGTGTTGTGTATTTTTCATACAATCCTTACTCATCGATTTTAATAGTCTAGGTGATCAGGAAACTATTCATATTAATAGTGGTTCTGATATTTGTCATCTTTCTTCATTTAATGTTTTATATTTGATGTTAAATGTTATTATTTTTTGTAATAAAGCTATGAATAAATGTTTTATAAACAAAACCTTACATTTTTAGACTTTTATAGAATCATCTTAAAACTATCTTTGTATTAACCAGGGCATGATGGGTTATGTTGTTTAAACAAACCATGCTTTGCATGCTTTGATTGTTTATTTTGTAGGTTGGTTAAGTCACTTTTTTTTGGATTGGATACTTAGGTTAGGATATTTACCCGAAGTCATGTTAATTAGTTTAGGTGCCTTATTTATAGATAACAACTTAAGGGTCATGACATTAGATCACATTACCATGAAAGAGGGTCAAGATTTTGCTTTAGTTTTTTAGGGTTTATTGCATTCATTTTGGGAATGCAGTATTAAATGTTTGGAACCTTTGGGAAACTCTACTAAAATTTTTGGCATGGAAAAAAAGGAGAATGATCCACATGAGGAATTTTAGGGATTGGAATTGTAGTTAGAAGCATAAATTTTGATAGCCATGTAGGGATTATGGAGAGTTATCTAGGGTTTGTTTTTGTGTATATTAAGTGATTGGTTTTTCTGTAAATGCATACAATATTTTTGAGCTTGGAGGATAGAAGAGTAGGAAAACCTACTATGGTTGACATCCATCAACAAATTAAGTAATGTATTTGGAATTTTATTTTTATTTCTATAAATATAGTTGAATGGTAAAGTATTAAGGCTTTAGATAAAAACTTAATCATGAGTTTTGATTTTGGTTGAAACCCTAATAAGGGCCTATGTGTTGGTTTTATGTTGTTATTTTTGTGGAAGGGATGAGAACTTAGAATATTCTATTTTTAGTTATGTTTAATATTTATTTTGTTGGAAAAGATTGTTTTTTGGTGTTATCATTACATTTTAATGTTGGTACTCCATAGTGAGGTCATGGATTTGAATATACATTGTTATATTTTGGACCATGAAGTCACTATGTATTTTGTCATCATGAGGAAAATGGGTTTATTGAAATAAGAACTCATATTCTTCAAAAGTATTTAATGGGTTACTATATTTGAATATTTTTAATGATTTTTTATTATTATAGTCATGTTTTTATTTATTGTTTGGGTTTGAACTTTTATGAAGTCAAAGATTCAATTGGGTTTAAGTAGAAGCCATTAAGACCTTATATATAGTGATTGTGTTGTCTTATTTTTGTTACAACAACATTTTATTTTAGTGTCAGATATTTATATAATAAAATCCATACAACTTCATGGTGACTTTTGGTTTGTTTTGATGAATCAGTTTTTTTTTGATTAATTTGATGATTATTTGAGAGCCAAACAGGTTGTCTATGTTAATTTAATTATAGCTACATTTTATTTTATTATTGCCTATGTATATAATAAAATCCATAGAACTTCATGGTGACTTTTGGTTTGTTTTGGTGGATCAGTTTGGATTTGATTAATTTGATGATTATTTGAGAGCCATACAACTTGGTTGTGTTAATTTTAAACTAGGGTTTGATTTGATTTACTATTTTAAAATCCCTAATCAGATATAGTTAGGGTTAACAAAATAAAGTATATAAAAATATAAATAAAATGGCATGTCAGATATTTCAATCCACATATATTATGGGGGATAAGGACCATAGGGAGTCCCCACAAGGATTCAAAATGATTGTAGGGGTTTTTGAAATAATATATTATTATTTTCATTTTATTGGTTTCACTTTTTATGAATCTTTAATTTATTATTAGTTGAACTAGGGTTATGAAATCATGTTGAACTATTGGATTAATTATAGAAGTGATAATTTGAACAATTATCATTCATGATTAAGTTGACCTAATTAGGGAAATTAATCTATTAATTATTTTACGTATTTTGATTTAGTAAATGATTATAATTGGACCTATGATTTATTATTATTATGTTAATTAAAGGCAATTTTTGTCAATAATGTGACCTGAAGCTTTATGTATGTTTTATTTTTAATTGATAAAGTTGTTATCTAATTTTTATAGGTTTTATTTTAACTCTAAAACATCTATTCAATTAGTACGTGAATATGACTTCTATGGAATAGATTTACAAGACATATTATACTATGAAATAGAATATGGACCATAAATCAAGAATCTTGAAAATAGAGCTACAGTTATAATCTAGTACCAAGTTAATGGATCTTGATGGGTTGATTTACATGTTTTATTTTCTTTCATTGATCATTTATTGGTATGTTTTCATGATTGATTGTTTATTAATCCTTTATCAATTAGTTCTATAATACCTTGATTCATATCCAACTGATGGTTATTGTGGTCTAGGGCCACTTATGGTTGGGCTCATTGAGATTGGTAAGGTGGAATTAGCTTCATTGGATTACATATAATGATTAGATTATTTTTTTCTTACTTCAATTTATTTTATTTGATTAAAAATGAATTAAATATTTTGTGTAATTATAAAATTTTAATTTCATGTTATAATTGTATTTAATAAAAAATGATGTAACATGATATGTGTATTGAAATCATGAAATGATTGTACTTGATCATTTGATTATTTTAATAAAATAACATTATTAACTTGATATTAATTTAATATTTATCATGATTACTTAATTGGAATAAATAGTTTAAATTTTGATTTGAATGTTGTAGCATTTTGAATGGTGACTTGATCTTGTCTTTGACTATATTTATAAAGTATTGGTATAGTGATCTTGTCTTTGACAATTATTAATGTTTGACTCAATTTTAAATCATGTCTTGAATATGGATTGATTCATTATTTAATAGAAGATAAGGAAATGAGGCATAATTATAATATCTCAAGGTTACTTGTATGAGTCTCTATAATCACAAGCTTATTTAAGATAGGTAACAATATTCATTGGATATGTTTACTTTTTTCACTTGTTTTATTGGGCGAGGCTGGAAGTTATACTTAAATGAACTTCTATAATCCCTATAGGTTGTGAATCCTATTAATTACATGGATTAACTAATGAAAGTATTGACACTTCATTAATGTTTAGACTGTAACCTAGTGATTGGTTAAATTAAATATTGATAGTTAGATTGGTAAATTAATGGATTAAATTCATTTCAATATCTTATGAGAAGTTATAATAGCTTATTGATTTGTGGAATAGAGTTTATCTACGAATAATTATCAAAGTAATTAGAATAAACTCATCTCTTTAAAGATAATATTTTCATGTTAATTAATATGTAATTATATCTACCTTGTACTATATGGGTAGCTCCTAAATCAATTAATTATAATTGAATAGCATTAAGATTTAGTTAGTCTTATATTATGATAAAGTTACATTGACAATAATGTACTTCATTTGTAAGTTCTTATAAACATGGTTATTCCTATCGAAGCATCTTGTGATTAAAAAATAAGTGCTCTATGTTTCGAATAGATCATTAAATACTTTTATTAATGGTTCCTTATTATTAATTGATAAGAGAGAGATTGTGAACTTATATTGTCATAATAATAATTTATCTTGGGATTAAAAATTAAGAAGATTCAATATTTAAGTATGAAATATCAATACATGAATTAAGACAATGAATTATGTTGAAGGGAAATTATAGACCTATCTTAAGACATTTCCTTATGCAAAATAATATTGAAAATTTAGTTTGCCTATAATTTGTAACATTTTCTTAAGCAAAACATAAGCATGGTTGTTGAAACATCCCTCAAAGCTTGCATACTTTAGTTTACATTAATTTTGGAAATAGTCCTTTTCCCTTGATATTCATCTAATAATTATGATTTTGATGAATCATAGTTAAATAATCTCAGTATGATGATGATTCTATTGAATTTGATCTTACTCTACATTGTTTTCTAAACTTTGATGATAATACCCTTGAAGTACTATCTATTTAATAGATTTTACAAGTACTCAAGTAAGTGTATAAATCAAAAATGACTCCACTATTAAGGATTCATCATAGTTCATAGATAGAGGTGAGTGGGTATGACAACATTGACCCTCTTCTATCTAAATACTATGTGTTTAAAAATTAATTCCTAAAGAAGTTGTTGATGGGTTATGCACTTAGTCTAGTTCTTATGTTGGTTGTAACATAGTTATGTATCTCATTGCATGTTTCTATGCTAAACTCTAAGTGAAATATTTTTTTAATTTATTTAGTTATGTGTTATAAAAAATATCATCATGAAACATTGGTATTTGATCATGGTTTACTACTTTAGGGAATTTTGGAAAATGTTTCTTGATAATTTATTCAGAGTTTTTTTTTCATAATATGGCGAGGACAAGATTTATAATAGTTAAAAATAACCCAATAAATCTTAATCCAAGTAGAGGAAGAGGTTTTAGGGCCAACATTCCTAAGAGAGAGGGAACACCTCTTAATAATATTGAAAATAGAATATCACTAATTTTCATGTGCTAAAATAAGATAATATGACTATGAATAAGTATGAAAATAGGATTTTAAATATACTATACATGTTAATTACATGCATGATGAAAAGACTTAAGTCACTAATTTTAATATGGGATTGAAATAAATATTAATGTATGATGTGGATATTACTAATCCTAAGAATTTAAATGCAGCTATTGAATCTTCTCATACCAAAAAAGAAAAAGAGAAGTCTCTTAATAAAGAAAGATAATATTTCAAATATATTAGACAATAATATAAGATTAAAAATATATTCCCTTCTCATAATAATTTTAAGAAATGTTATTCCAGTCGTAGATTCACAAGGAGAATAAGTGGTTTTCATTAAATGTCAAAGGTTAGAATAAGAATTTAAAGAAATGAAATTCTTATAAGATTACTAAATTTAAAAGGAATTCAACTCAAAGTAAACAAAATGTGCCTACTATAGGAGATAATACTATTCTTGTGATACCACAAAGAACTATAGTATGTTATTAATGTGGAAATAATCACTACCATAAATATTCTCCTAAGCTTAAATCTATCCAATAAGTTAATCACAAGAGTGTATGCATATTTTGATAATATAAATACTAATTTATAAGCAACTCCAATTGAAATTAGAGGTAAAATAAATATTTTTTTTGCTTCAATTATTTATAATTTAGGATAAAATAATAGTTTCATGAATCCTAATTTAGTAACATGTTATAATTTGAATATGATGACACTGAAGGATGGTTGGGATGTTGAGTTTGGATCAGGTAAGAGAGTACTAGTTAATGAGTGTCTAGAAGGAGTAATCCTAGACTTATGTGTCTTTTAAATCAAATTAAATATATTTATAACTCCTCATGGATATTTTTACATTATCTTAGGCATGGATTAGTTGGATTAGTATAAATCCAATTTTGACATTTGTGGCAAAGTGTTATATTATTGTAATGATTTGGGAAACCTATAAAAATTCATGGTTTGCTAAAGCCAAAAGTACACAAGCTAAAATTATACTTGAAATAGTACATAAAAGATACAATTTGTGTGCCATTTTGATGCAAGAAATTGTACTTGAAATAGAAATGGCATTTGGGGAACATCCATTTTTAAAAAAGTTTTATGATGTTTTTCTAGATAAATTTCCTAGTTTGCCTTCCAAGCATGAATTTGAATTTTCTATTGATGTCACTCCAGGGGTAGCCCCTGTATCTAAGGTACTTTATCACATTAATTTAGAAAAATTGTAGGAGCTAAAATCTTAACTACATAAAATATTAGAAAATGGCAGTATTAGGCCAAGGGTGTTGCCTTGGGGTGCACCAATGGTCTTTGTGAAAAATAAAGATGGAACCTTATGATTGTGTGTTTACTATTACATGTTTAACAGTGTTACCATTAAGTATTGTTATACTTTGCTAAGGACAAATGATCTATTTTATCAAATTAAATATGCAACTATCTTTTTAGAGATAGACATGAGATCATGCTATCACCAAGTAAGGATCAAAGAAGAATATATTCATAAAATGGCTTTTAGAACAAGGTATGGATATTAAAAGTTCATGGTAATGCCTTTTTGTTGGGATAATCTACCTACTACATTTATGAACTTAATAAATAATGTGTTTAATAATTTTTTAGATAAGTTTTTTCTATTATTTCTTGATGATATATTGATCTATTATAAGAATTTAGCTAAGCATGATTAGCATTTATGCTTAGTGCTACAAAGACTAAGGAGACACAAGATACTTGGTAAGTTATATAAATGGGTTTTATTTCAATTTTAGAACCAATATTTGTGTCATATTATATCAAAGGTTGTTATTTCTTTAGATCTAGAAAATATTAATGTTATTCATGAGTGGCATGGTCCTAAAAACATACATAAAGTACATAGTTTAATGGGATTGGATAGTTACTATAAAAGATTTGTTTAAATTTTTTATAAGTTATTTAACCCAATAACATCCTTAGAGTTTAAGGGTAATAAATCTGTGTGGACTGGTGAATGTGAATAATATTTTCTTAAACTTAAAGAGTTATTGACTTTAATACCTATACTTGTTATATTAGATTTGAATGGAAATTTTGAAATATGGTCTGATGCATATAAATAAGTCTTGGGTGGTGTGTTAAATCAAGATGATTTAGTTATGGCTTGAGAGTGATAGAAATTGAAGGACCATGAGAAAAAATACACCACTCATGACCTTGAGCTTACTTCCATTGTTCATGCTTTGAATCAATAAAAACACTTTTTGTTGGGTAAGTATTTTGAGGTAAAATTTGATCATCACAACCTAAAATATTTGTTTTCTTAGGATGATCTTAATGCATTCCAACATACATGGATGGAAATTTTAAGTAATTTTGATATGAGTATTTCATATGTGAAAAGTAAGGAGAATCGTGTTGTTGATTCATTCAGTTATTGCATGTGCTTTTTTGTCTTATGTGTTTTGCATAATAATTTTAGAATTGAATTATTGGAACAATAACGTTCTGATAAATTTTTCCAAGATATAAGTGTAAATTTGGCTAAGAAGCCTGTTAAAAAGATTTTTTTTATTTTTTTAGTTGATTTTGATCTTTTAATCAAACATAGAAAACCTTATGTACCTAATTTTGGTGATTTAAGAATATTTTAATGAAATAAGTGCATGCATCACTTCATTTCACTCATGCAAGTGTCATGAAGATGACCAATAAAATTAAAAAGATGATTCATGGGCTAGATGAAACATGAAGTCTTTGACTTTACCTCAATATATTTAGAATGTCATTATGTGAAAGCTAAGATTTTCGATCCAGGAGGATACTTGTACATTCATGATGTACCATGTGGTAAGTTGGTTGTGATTTCATTGGATGTCATAGCTAGTTTGCCAAAATATAAAACAAAACATGATACTATTTTGGTTTTAATATATAAATTTATAAAAATTGGTCATTTCATTGTTGTAAATTTGAATAATGATGCATCTATGTTTGTTTCATAATTTGTGAAAGAGATAGTATGATTGCATGTTATGCCTAAATTTAATATTTATGATTCACATAAAAATTTTACTTTAAGATTTTGGAAAACTCTAATTGTTGCTTTAGGTACATGGTTTAATTTTAGTTCATCTTATGACCTAAAAATAGATGTTCAAATGCAAAGATTAAATCAGGTCATGGTAGACATGCTAAGAATATATGTTATGGACTAATAAGGTAAATGGGAAGATTATTTACACTTAATTAAATTTAATTATATAATATGTATCATTTATTGACTAAAATGGATGCTTTTAAATATTTTTATGGTAATAAGTGTATAACTCCACTTGGCTAGGAAAGTTTAAAAAATAGGACTATTGTTGTTCCTAATGTTTTTAATATTATGATAACGAAATAGAAACCATAAGGCATAATTTTAAAGGTTTCCTCATATAGGTAAAATATTTACGCATATTTTAAAATGATACCACATGGATTCCAATTAGGAGATAAGGTTTTTGTGGGTTAGACTAGAGACAAGCACAATTAAATTTGGAAAGTCTTCTAAACTAACCCCTCAATTTTTAGGACCTTTTGATATTCTAAAAAAAATAGTCATGTTTCCTATTATATAACCCTTCCATATTCTTTGTGTCATATTCATGATGTGTTTCATGTTATTTTGTTGAGGAATTATATTCTTAATCCATCTCATGTTTTGGATTGGACTCATCTTCAGGTTTCAAAAACAAAAGATGCAGTTGGATCCAATTAAGATCCTATATCATCACAGCATTAAATTGAGTAATTATGAGATTTCCTAAGTGTTGGTTCAATGGGATCCTCTATCAAAAAAAAGTGATACATGGTAATATGATATTATTTTAGGTAGTATTATCTTGGGCTATTTTGATTACCAGGATGATTCTTTTCCAAGAGGGGTAGGATGTCATGACCCTAAGTTACTTGCATTTAATTCATTGTGATGATATAGTATAGTTGTGAATTATTTAAGACATATTTTATTTTTCTACTATGGTATTATAATTTAATGATTTATATTGATACATTTTATTAATAATTATTTAGATAATTATGGATTACATTTCATTATAGCACTTGATATTATTGTTTAATGTGTACTAGTTCATTACTTAGTTGGATGTATTATTTAAATGTTGTTATTGTTTTTATTATACTTAGGTGTCTAGATGTCAATGATAGTCTATTTGTTGATTACAGGGACAAGTAATTGATCTAGGCTGTGATCAGAATTGGACAATATGGAAACATGGAGAAATAAATAGATAAACAAAATAGTTAAATTAAACATAAAATTGAGCTTGTTGGTATAAATGATTTAGTCATTATGTTTTTTGATTGACTAGTGTGTGTTATACTTTCATGGTCAATTTCATTAATAGTTAATTTGAGTTAATTTTTAATTTTGTGCAAACATTTGTTTATACTATTCTATCATTTATGAGACCATCATTGTCTGAGTTTAAGTAATATTTTCCATAAATTTGGTGTTATGTATTTTTCATGGACTCCTTACTCATCAATTTAAATAGTCTAGTTCGTCAAGTAATTATTTGTGTCAATAGTGGTTATAATCTTTATTCATTTTGTGTTATATATTTGACGTTTGATGTTATTATCATTTATTTTAATCTATGAATTAATGTTTTATAAATTACCCTTTATGATTTTAGACTTGTATAGAAGAATATTAAAATTTTGCTTTGTATTAACGTGGGCATGATGGTTTTAGTTTTTTAAATAGACCTTGCTTTGTATAATTTGATTACTCTTTTTGCATATTGGTTAAATCAATTTTTATTAGCTTGGGGACTTAGGTTAGGATCTTGACCCACATGGGGGTCATGGTAATTAGTTTGGGTGTTTTATTTGAATCCAATGACTTAAGGGTCATGTAATTGGCTCACATTACCATGCAGGAGGGTTGAGATGATTTCTTTGGTTTTTAGGGTTCATTGCATTCATTTTGAGGATTTAGTCTTGGAGGTTTGGAACCTTAGGGAAACTCTACAAAAAAAATTGGCATAGAGTCCAAGGAGAATGTGAAATAGTTTTGCATGAGGAATTTCAAGGACTAGAACTACAATATGAAGAATTAATATTGATATCCATGTAGGGATTATTGAAATTTATCTAGGGTTTGTATTTAGATGTTGAAGGAGTAAGAAAACCTATTATTGTCAACTTCCATTAACCAAGTAAGTAATTTATTTAGAATTCTATGATTATTTATAGAAATATTGTCAAATTGTAAAGTATTATGTATTTATCCAAAAAAAAAATCATTAGCTTTGATTTAAAGTGAAACCTCAATAAGGGTCAACATGTTGATTTTTTTATTTTTGTTTTATGGCTCGATTGAGCACTTAAAATATTTTATTTTTGGTTATGTATAACATTTATTTTGTTGTAAATGATTATGTGTGGTTGTTATCATTAAATATTAATGAGGTTACTCCATAGTGAGGTCATGGGTTTGAATAATGGTTATTTAGTTTTGGACTATGAAGTCATTATGTATTTTGTTGTCATCAATAAAATGGGTTTCTTGAATGGTGAACTCATATTCTTCAAAAGTCTTCAACACATTATTAAATTTGACTATCTATAATGATTTTGTTATGATTAGAATTAGGTTTTCCTTTAGTTTTTGGGTTTTACCTTTTATTAATTAAAATTTTCATTTAGGTTTAATTTATAATCCATTACGACCTTATAAATAGTGATTGTGTTGTTTTATTTTTGTTACGACTGTGTTTTGTTTTATTATTAGGATGTGTATAAAATAAAAGTCATACAACTTTATCATGACTGTTGGTTTATTTTGGTGGATCATTTTTTTATTAAGGTGATTATTGTTTATGATTTCCATATGACTCTATTGTGTTAAAATTAAACTAGCATTTTATTTGATTTATTATTTTACAAATCTTAATCAGATATAGTTAGGGTTAAGGAAATAAAGTATGTAAAAATATAAATAAAATGGCCTATCAGTTGTATCAAACCATATATATTATGGTATAAAAGGACCTTAAGGAATCCCCATAGGGATTCAAAATGATTTTAGGGGTTTTGGGAATAATATATTATTTACATTTTATTGGTTTGACTTTTTATGAATCTTTAGGTTATGATTCGCTAACCTAGGGTTATGGAGTCATGTTGAATTATTATATTAATTCTATAAGTGATAATTGGAATAATTAAAATTCATGATTATGTTGACCTATTTGGGGTAATTAATCTACTGATTATTTTTAGTATTTTTATTTTGTAAATTATTACAATTGAAATTATGAGTTATTATTATTAAGTCATTTTTTGTCAATAATGTGACTTGAAGTTTTACATAAGTTTTATTTTTAATTAGATGAGTTATATTATTTTAATGGGTTTTATTTTAACTCACATCTATTAAATTTTTAACTTAAAATTACAACTATGAAATACATTTACAAGTGATATTATATTATGAAATAAAATATGGCTCATAATTTGGGAAGCTAAATAATAGAGTTGTAATTGTAATCTCATACCAAGTTAGTGTATCTTGGTGGGTTGGTTTTCATTTTTTTTCATTGGTTAATTGTTGGTATGTTTTCAATATCCATTATTTAATAATCCTTTATCCATCAGTTCTATGCTACCCTGATCCATATCTAACTAATGGTTTGGTTACTCTAGGGCCACTTACAGTTTGGCTCATTGGGACTAGCAATGTAAGATTAGCTTCATTGGATTGCATGCAATGATTAGATTCTTTTCTTCTTAATTTGAGTTATTAAAGTTAAGTGAAAATGAATTAAAATTGGTTTTTAATTCTTATAGGTGAATTTTGTGTTATAATTATATTTAATATGAAATGATATAACATGACATGTTTATTAAATTCATGAAATTATTATAGTTGGTCATTTGATTAATATAACACTATTAACATGATATGAATTTAACATTGATCATGATGACTTAATTGTAATAAATAGTTGAAATTTTGATTTTAATATTGTACCATTTTGAGTGGTTATTTGATCATGTCTTTGACTATATTTATAAAGCATTGGTATAGTGATTGAGAAAGTAATTACGAATTTGATTATATAATTATTAGTGTTTAACTACGATGTAAATCATGTCTTTAAAATTTATTGATTTATTATTTATTATAACATAAGTAAATGAGGCATAATGATAATATGTCAAATTTACTTGTATGGGTCTTTATAATCATAAACTTTTTTAAGAGAGGGAATAGTATTCATTGGATATGTTTACTTTTGTTATCTGTTATTTTGGGTTTGGTTGGAAGTTATATTTAAAGGAACTTTTATAATCACTATAGGTTATGAATCTTATTAACTACATGGATGAAATAACAAAAGTATTGACACTTCATTAGTGTTTAGGATATAACCTCATGATTGGTTAAATTAAATATTGATAATTCGATTAGATAATTAATGCATTATATTTAGTTGGGTATCTTGTGAGAAGTTATAATAGATTGTTGATTTATGGAATAAATTTTATATAGGAATAATTACATAAGTAGTTAAAATAAAATTATCTCCTTAAATATAATCTTGTCATGTTAATTAATAATTAATTATATGTACCTAGGATTGTATAGGTAGCTCTGAAATTAACTCATTATAATTAAATAGCATTAAGATTTAGTTATTTTTATGTTATTATAAATTTACATTAACAATAATGTACTTCATTTTTAAGTCATTAAAAACATGGTTATTCCTAGATAAGATTATTTTAATTGAGGAACAAGTGCTCTATGTTTGGAATAGATCATTAAATATTTTTATTAACAGTTCATTATTATTAATTGATAAGAGTAAGATTGTGAACTTATATTATCATAATAAAAATTTATCTTGGAATTAATACTTAGGAATATTTAATATTTAAGTAAGAAATATGAATACATGAATTAAGACCACAGACTAAGTTAAAGGGAAATTATAGATCTATCCTAAGACCTTAATTATGCTTAGGCAATTTTATCTTAAACTTATACTCTATTGTAATTGGTAAGGTTTTCTTAAGCAAAACTCAAGCATGGTTTTATAAACATCCCTCGAAACTTGCATACCTTGAGTAAATAACATGTGAAAATTCATATGTTGGTTGATTGTATTTTGAAAAGGTGTTAAAATACTTTGTATTTCTTCTGGAAATAATCCTTTTCCCTTGATCTTAATATGTTGTTTGTGATTTTGATGAATCATACTTAATCAAAATTAGTATGATGATTCTTATATTGAATATGATCTTACTCTACCTTGTTTGCTAAACTTTGTTGATACTACCCTTGAGGTAATGGTTGTTTTATTACCTATATAGGTACTCAGGCAAGGTAATAAGTTAGTAATAATTCCATTAGGAAGGTCACAACATAGTACATGGATAGAGGTGAGTGGTTATACCCACACTAACCCACTTATATCTAAATAATTGGTGGTTAAAAATTAATTCCTAAAGAATACATTAATAGGCTATGCATTTATTATAGTTTATATGTTGTCTATATCCTATTTATGGATGTAATTGCATGTTTTTATGATAAAATTTGAGTGGAATATTACATTAATTTGTTTGGTTATGTGTTATAAAAAAATTGGTCATGAATTTTTTTTAACCATTACAAATTGTGTTATGAAATAACATTAATGGGAAACCTAACTCAAAATATGCAACATCCAAATATTTTTTTTCATATAAATTTTGTGAATTGCACCATAAAATGACATGTGTATGTGAATCCTGACTCTAAATATGCATCACCCCAAATATTTCTAATTTTTTACCAATGGTTCAAATTATTTCACTCAATTACATTGGTATAGGAAATCCAACTCAAAGTATTAAACACCCTAAATATATACTTAATTTGTACACGTTTTATGAATTGTGCCATATAATGACATTGGTATTGGAAACCCAACTCAAAATATGAAACACCCAAAAATTTTCCAAAAAAATTCCCAGTGTTATAAATCATACCACATAATGACATTGGTGTGGGAAAATCAACTCAAAATATTCAATATTATAAATATTTATAAAATTTGACACAATGTTGAGCACTCTACCATGATGAAATGAAATTGGTATAGGAAATGTAACTAAAGATATTCAACACAAGAAATTTTTTTAAAAACATTTTAGTTTTTAAAACTATACAGTGTAAAAACATTGGAATGGGAAACTCAACTCAAAATAGGCAAGACCTAAAATATTTATTGAATTTTTCCCATTATTTCAAAATTCAACATGTAATGACATTGTTATGGGAAACATAAGTCAAAATATACAACACCCCAAATATTTCTAAAATTTGTGTAAGTGTTGTGAACCATGTTATGTAATGACATTGGTATGGGAAACCTAACTTAAAATAAGAAACACACCAATATTTTTAAGAAAATCATAGTGCTGTGAATTATGACTCATAAAGATATTATTAAGGGAAACCTAACTCAAAATATGAAACACTTCATATGATTATGAAATTTTTACCATTGTTGTGAATTGTTCTACACAAAAACATTGGTATGGGAAACCCAGTTCAAAATATACAACACCCAAAATATTTATTTAATTTATCCTAGTGTTGAAAACCATGCCACATAACAACATTAGTATGGTATCCTCAATTCAAAATTCACAACACCTTAAATTATTTAAAAAATGTTCCTAATGTTGTGCATTGTGATGCACAATAATATTGGTATGGAAAACCTAACTCAAAATCTACAACACCCCAAATATTTACAAAATTTAGACCTAGTATTGCAAACCACATGACACAATGACATTGGTATGTGAAACTTTACTAAAAATATACAACACCCAAAATATTTATAAAAAATTTCCCAATGTTATTAATTACACTATGCAATGATATTGGTATGAGAAACTTGGCTCAAAAATACAACACCCAAACATTTATGAAATTTATCTTATTGTTATAAATTGTACTGTGAAATGACATTTTTAAGGGAAACCCAACTCAAAATATGCAACCCCCTCCCTTGTATTATTTTCAAAATGTGTCCTAGTGTTAGAAATTGAGTTACACAATGACATATTTATAGGAAACTTGAATGAAAATAAGCAACACCTAAAATATTTATAATTTATTTCCTAATGTTGTGAATTTCACTACACAATGAAATTTAGATAGCAAACCCAACTCAAAATATGTAACACCCCAAATATTTTTGAAATTTGTTCAAGTGTTGAGAATTATGATGTGCAATGACATTATTATGGGAAACCAAATTAAAAATATGTAACACTTCAAATATTTTTTTAAAAAATTTTGAGTGTTGAAAATTCCACCATGTAATGACATTATCATAGAAACCTAAATCAAAATATTCCATGCCTAAAATATTTTTGAAATTTATCTTAGTGTTTAAAATTGTGATGTGCAATGATAGTGGTATGAGAAATTGACTCAAAATATAAAACACCCCAAAGATTTATGAAATTTTTATTAGTGTTGAGAATTATGTCATGGAGATAAATTTTTGTGGGAAACTTGAGGCAAAATATGTGACACCCAAAATATTTTCAAAACAAAATTGAGTGTTGTGAACTACACCACACAATGATATTGGTACTAGAAACTTGAATCAAATTATGCAACACCCCAAATATATTTTTAAATTTTAATATTATTGAAAATTACAACATGTAACAATATTATTACATGAAACATGACTCAAAATATCTGACACCCCAAATATTTACAAAAAAAGTCCTAGTGTTGAGAATTATGTCATGTAACAACATTAGTACAGGAAACCCAGCTAAAAATATGTAACACCCCAAATATATATGAAATTTGTCCCAATGTTATGAATTATATTACATAGTTATATTGGTATGGGAAACTTGAATAAAAATATGCAACTCCCAAAATGTTTCCAAAATTTCTCCTAGTGTTATCAATTATGGTGCATAGTGACATTGGTATGGGAAATCTGACTCAAAATATGCAACACCCAAAATATATATAAAATTCATCCCAATGTTATGAATTGTGAGATGTAACAACATTTGTATAGGAAACCTAACTCAAAATATGCAAAACCCAAAATATTTCTAAATTTTTTCACACTATTATGAATTGTACCATGGAATGATATTATTATGGGAAACCCAACTCAAAATGTGCAACACCCCAAACATTTCCAAAAATTTATTAAGTGTGGAAAATTTTACTAAAAACAAACATTGGTATGGGAAACTTAAATCAAAATATGTAACACCCCAACTATTTCTAAAAAATTTCAGTGTTACAAAACACATTGTGCAATGATATTGATATGGGAAAATGAGTCAAAATATGCAACACCCCAAATGTTTCTAAAATTTTACATAGTGTTTTGAATTGTGACACATAATGACATTTTTATGGGAAATATGACTCAAAATATGAAACACCTAAAATATTTTTAAATTTTTTCCCTAGTATTATGAATTGCGATGTGCAATGACATTGGTATGAAAAACTTGACTCAAAATATGCAACACCCAAATATTTATAAACGTTTTCCTAATGTTATGAATTGAAATTAACAATGAAATTGGTGGAAAAAATCTAACTCAAAATATGTATCACCCTGAATGTTTCTAAAATCGGTCCCACTATTGTGAATTATGTCATGAATAGATTTTATTAATGGAAACATGACTCAAATTATACAACACCCCAAATAGTTTTGAAATTTGTCTAGGTGTTGAAAATTGTACAATGTAATGACATTGGTAGAATAAACTAGACTCAAATTATTTAAAACACAAATATTTATAAAATTTATCCTTGTGTTGTAAACTAGGCCATGTAATGACATTAGTACGTGAACTCACACTCAAAATATGCAGCGCCCCAAACATTTATGATTTTTTCCTAATATTATGGATTGTGACACATAATGACATTGGTATGGGAAACCTAACTCAAAATAAGGAACACTATAAATATTTTTTAAATATGTTCCAATCTTGCAAAAATATCCAAATAAAAACATTGGTATAGGAAACTTGATTCAAAATATGTAACAACCTAAATATTTTTGAAATTTGTCCCAATGTTGTGAACCTAACCATACAATGACATTGGTATGGGAAACTTGAATTAAAATATGCAACACCCCAAATTTTTTCAAATTTTATTGAGTGTTAAAAACTATACAACACAATGTATTTGGTATAAGAAATATGACTAAAAATATGCAACGCCCCAAATTTAATAAATGTTTGCCAATGAAATACACAACACAAATTTTATAGGAAACCTAATTCAAATTATACAACACCCAAATATTTCTTAAATTTATCTAGTGTTTTTAATTCTACTATGTAATGACATTGGTACTTAAAACCTAAATCAAAATATTTAACACCTCAAATATTTTTGAATTTTGTCCAAATGTTATAAATTGTGCCATATAAAGGCATTGGTATAGGAAACATAACTCAAAATATATAACAAACCAAATATTTATGAAATTTGTCTAAATTTTAAGAATTACATCATGTAATGATATTGGTATAGGATACCAAACTCAAAATATGTAACACCCTAAATATTTCTCAGATTTGTCTTAGTGTTGTGAATTACACTGCATAACAACATTTTTACTCTACTCAAAATATGAAACACCCCAAATATTTCACAAACTTTTACAAGTGTTGACATATACAATGTGAAATAACATTGGTATTGTAAACATGATTCAAAATATGTAACACCCAACATGTTTCTAAAAATTTTCCCAATCTTGTGAAATATATCATACAATGATATTGGTATAGTAAATGCGACTTAAAATATGAAATACCCAAAATATTTTAAAATTTATTAGTTTTTATAATTACAACACAATAACATTTGTACAAGAAACCTAACTCAAAATATGCAACATCGAAAATATTTTTGAATTTTTTTAGTGTTGTGAACTATGTCAAGCAATGTCATTGGTAGGTGAAACCTAACTCAAAATATGCATCACACCAAATATTTATGAAATTATTCCTAGTGTTGTGAATTTCATCATGAAATGACATTGGTATGAAATAGTTGACTCAAAATATGTAATACAAAAAATGCTTCTAAAATTTTCCCTAGTGTTGTGAATTGCACCCATAAAAATATTTATATGGGATACCTACATCAAAATATTCAACACTCCAAATATTTTTGAAATTTTTCACAATGATATAAGTTATGATATGCAATGATATTGGTATGAGAAAACCAACTTAAAATATGCAATACCCCAAATATTTATAATTTTTTTTTGGTATTTCAAATTACACTATGCAATAACGTTGGTATGGTAAACTTGACTCAAAATATATATCACCCCAAATATTTCTAAAATTTATTCCAATTTTGTGAATTATGTTGTCTAATGAGATTGGTATGGGAATCCTAACTCAAAATATGTAACACCACAAATATTTACACTATTTGTCCTAGTTTTTTGAATTGTGCCACACAATGACATTGGTATGGGAAACCTAACTCAAAATATGAAACACCCAAAAAAATTCTTAAATTTTTTCTAAAAGTTGTGAGCTATGACACATAAAGACATTATTGTGACAATCTCAACTCAAAATATGCAACACCCTAAATATTTATGAAATTTGTCCCAGTGTAGAAAAATCCATCATATAATGACATTTAAATTGAAATTTTGATTTAAAATATGAAACATAATAAATATATCCAAAATTTGTCCAAGTTTTATAAACCACACTACATAATGACATTGGTATGAGAAACTTGATTCAAAATATGAAACAATACAAATATTTCTAAAAATTTTCCTAGTGTTGTGAATAATGATGCACAATGACATTGGAAAGGGAAACCTAACTCAAAATATACATAACCTCAAATATTTCAAAAAAAAGTCCTAGTGTTGTGACTTATTTTGCACAATTACATTTGTATGGAAAACTTGACTCAAAATATGTGACACACCAAATATTTTTATATTTTTCCTAGATTTATGAACTATGCGACACAATAACATTTGTATGGGAACCTAAATTCAAAATTTATGACACCCAAAATATTTCAAATTTTTTTCCAAATGTTGTGCACTGTGATACATAATGACATTGGAATGACAAACCTAACTCAAAATATAAACCACCTTAAATATTTACAAAAAAATTTCTTAGTATTATGGACTATGACATAATGATATTGGTATGATAAACCTTACTCAAAATTACAACACCCCAAATATTTTTTAAATTTGTCAGATTATTGTGAATTATGATAATGCAATGATTTTGGTATGGGAAACCTGATTCAAAATATTCAACACCCTAGATATTTATGAAAATTTTCCCACTATTTCTAATTATACCACACAATGTCATTTTTAAAGGAAACCTAACTATAATTATGTAACCACCTAGATATTTTAGAATTTTTTCATAGTGTTGTGAACTGTGCTACACAAAAACATTGGTATGGGAAAATCAACTCAAAATATGTAACATTTCCAAAAAAAAACCCTAGTGCTATAAATTTTGATGCATAATGAAATTTAAATGGGAAATCTAACTCAAAATATGTGACACCCAAAATATTTCTAAAATTTTCCTAGTATTGAGAATTATGATGAACAATGACATTGGTATGGGAAACTAGACTCAAAATATGTGGCAACCCAAATATTTATGAAATTTTTTCTAGTGTTATGGATTGAACCACATAATGACATTGATACAAGAAACATGACTAAAAAAATGCAACACCCAAAATATTTCTAAAATTTATTTGTGTTATGAATTATGATATGAAATGACATTGATATGGGAAACCCAATTCAAAATATGAAATACCTAAAATATTTATGAAAAATTTCCAAATTTTGTGAATTTTCATACACAATGACATTGTTATAAGAAACATGAATTAAACTATGCAAGACTCCAAATATAATTGAAATTTATCCTATTGCTGTGAAACACATTATAAAATAACACTGGTATGGGAAATTTTAATCAAAATATACAACACCCTAATTATTTTAGAGATTTGTCCTATATTATGAATCATTCCATACAGTGACATTGATATAGGAAACTTGAATTAAAATATGCAACACCCAAAACATTAGAAAATATTTTTAGTATTGTGAATTACGATGCATAACAACATTAGTTTGGGAAACCTAATTCAAAATAAGCAATACCCTAAATATTTTTAAAATGAATCCTATTGTTGATAATTATGTCATGTAATAATTTTGGTATGGGAAACCTGACTCAAAATATAAAACACCTAAAATATTTCAATAATGTTTCCCAATGTTTTAAATTACATCACGTGATGATATTAGTATGGGAAACCTAACTAAAAATATACAACACCCCAAATATTTCTTAAATTTATCCTAGTTTTGAAAAGCACTCCATGTAATAACATCAGTTGGGGAAACACTAGTTAAAATATGTAACACCCTAATTATTTATTAAATTTATCCAAATGTTGTGAATTGAATTACATAACAACATTAGTAATGGAAATCTAACTCAAAATATGCAACGCCACAAATATTTATGAAATTTTTCATAGTGTTGCAAATTATGACAAACAACAACATTGCTATAGGAAACCTAACTCAAAATATGTAACACACCAAATATTTATGAAAAAAATCCTAATGTTGTGAATTATTCCACTCAACGATGTTGGTATGGGAAATCCAAAATAAAATTATCAACTCCCATAATATTTCATAAGCTTGTCCCAATGTTGTAAATCACATCATATAATGATATTGGTATGGAAAACCTGATTTAAAATATGTAATAGCCCAGATGTTTACGAAAAATATCGTAGTGTTGAAAATTGTGATGTACAACAACATTTGTATAGTAAACCTGACTCAAAATATTAAACATGCTAATTTTTTTCATAAAATCTCCTAATGTTATGAATTGTGATCTATAATGACATTGGTATAGGAAACCTAACTAAAAATATGTAACACCCCAAATATTTCCAAAATTTTTCCTATTATTGTGAATTACATTGGTATAGGAAACATGACACAAAATATGTAACACCCCAAATATTTTCAAAATAATTCCTAGCATTGTGAATAGTGTGGTAAAATGACATTGGTAAGAGAAACCTTAAAATATTCAACACTCCAAATATTTTTGAAATTTGTTAAGGTGTTAGAAACTAAACCTCACATTTACATTGGTATGGGAAAATTGAGTCCAATTATGAAACACCTTAAATATTTATAAATTTTTTTGAGTGTAATTAGCTTATTTGAATAATGAAATTTATATCACAAACCTAATAAAAAAATATGCAACACCACAAAAAAATTCATAAATTTTTAATAGTGTTGTAGATTTTGGTATAGGAGCGCTGACTCAAAATATGCAACACCATAAATATTTCCATAAATTTTCCTAGTTTTGTGAATTGTGCTACACAAAAACATTGGTCTAGGAACTTTGATTCAAATTTTGTAACACCAAAATATTTTAGAAAAGTTTCCCAATGTTGTGTACTATAACATGTAATTACATTGGTATGAGAAACCTGATTAAAAATATGCAACAACTAAGACATTTACAAAATTTGTTCTAGTTTTGTAAATTGCATGACACAATTATGTTTTTTATGAAAAACCTTACTTAAAATATGCAATGACCTAAATACTTAAAAAATATTTCCCAAATGTTATGAATTTCACTATGTAATGACATTAGTATAGGAAACTCAACTCAAAATATCCATCATCCCAAATATTTTTGAATTTTTTCTAATGTTTTGAATTACATTATGAAATGATTTTGGTATGGGAAAATTGATTCAAAATATGAAACATCCAAAATATTTATTAAATATTACCCATTTTTGTTAATTGCACCATGAAATTAAATTTCTAATGGAAAATTGACTCAAACTATGCAACCACCTAAATAATTCTAAAATTTTTCATAGTGTTATAAATTTTGACACACAAAAACATTGGTATGGGAAAACTAACTCAAAATATGCAACCCCTAATTTATTTTCAATTTTTTTCTAGTGTTGTCAAATGTGATGCACAATGAAATATATATGGGAAACCTGACTCAAAATATGAAACACCCCAAATATTTCTAAAATTTGTCCTAGTGTTGTCAAACACTCCACAAAATGGCATTAGTAAATTAAGCCCTAGTAAAACTATGAAACACTCCAATTATTTAAGAAATGTGTTCATGTTTTGTGAGCTATGTTGCATAATGACATTAGTAATGGAAACCTCAAAATACGTAACACCCCAAATATTTTAAAAAAATTTCATAGTGTTATAAATTTTGACTGACAAAGACATTACTATGGGAAACTAGATTCAAAATATGTAACACCCTAGATATTTTTGAAAAATTTCATAGTGTTTTAAATTGTGTCACTCAATGATGTTGTTATGGGAAACCTAACACAAAATATTAGACTTCCTTAATATATTTTAAATTCATACCAATTTTGGGAATTACATCACACATTGATATTGGTATGGGAAACCCTACTCAAAATATGCAATAGCACAAATATTTATGTAATGTTTCATAGTGTTTCAAATTGTAATGCATGGCATTGGTATGGGAAATTAGACTCAAAATATACAACACAAAATATTTTCATAAAATTTCCTATTGTTTTGAATTGTAATACACTATTACATTGGTATGAGAACCCTAACTCAAAATATGCAAAACCTCAAATGTTTCTAAAATTTGTCCCAATGTTTTGAAATGAATTACACAATGACATTCATATAGGAAACTTAACTCAATATATGTAACACCCCAAATATTTATAAAATTTATCCTCATTTTGTGAACTACATAATGTAATAACATTAGTATAGAAAACCCAACTCCAAATATACAACACCCTAAATATTTATAATATTTTATCTAGTGTTAAAAATTATTATGAACAATGACATTAGTATAGAAACCTTGAATCAAAATATGCAACACCACAAATATTATATATTTTCTCCTAATGTTGTGAATTGTGCCATGCAATGACATTGGTAATTGAAACATAACTCAAAATATGCAACACCTCAAATATTTATATAAAATTTCCCACTATTATGCATTTGTATGTGAAAAGAAAATTGTATGGGAAACTTGACTCAAAATATGAAATACCCTAAATATCTCTAATATTTTTCACTAGTGTTGTGAACCTTGTGGTATAATGATATTGGTATGGGAAACCTAACTCAAAATATACAACACCCCAAATGTTTTTTTTTTAAATTTTTTTAGGTGTTAGGAATTGAACTTCACATTGACATTGGTAAGATAAGCTTGAGTCAAATTATGTAACACACCAAATAGTTGTGAAATTTTTTAAAGTGTTTTTAACTACATCACATAATTAAATTGGTATGATAAATGTAACTAAAAATATGTAACACCCCCAAAAATACATAAATTTTTACCAGTGTTACAAATTTCACCATGAAACAACATTGGTATGAGAAACTCAACTCAAAATATGTATCACCCCAAATATTTATGAAATTTATCTTAATATTGTGAATTCACCATGAAATTACATTGATATGCTAAACTTGACTTAAAATATGCAACCCATAAATATTTAAATAAAATCACAATGTTGTGAATTATTTTTCATAATGACATTCATATGAGAAACTTGGCTCAAAATATGAAACATCCCAAATATTTAAAGATTTATCCATATTGATAATTACATCACATAATAATATTTATATGGGAAACATTACTCAAATTATTCAACAACCCAAACATTTTAGAAATTTGTCCCAATATTGTGAATTATATCTTAAAATTATATCTTTTTGGGAACAATTCCAAGTCAAAATATAAAGTACCCCAAAAATTTTCAAAATTTTTCCCAATTTTGTGACTTTCACTAAACACTGACATTTGTATAAGAAACCTGACTCAAAATATTCAACATCCTAACTATTTCAAAAAATTATCCTAGTGTTATGAATTTCACTACATAAATAAATTTGTATATGAAACCCAAATAAAAATATGAAACAACAAAAATATTTTTAAAATTTATCCATGTTGAGAATTATGACATAAAATGGAATTCATATGGGAAATCAGACTAAATATTCAACATCCCAACTATTTCCAAAAAAAAATTCTAGTGTTGGGAATTATGCTACATATATACATTTGTATGGGAAACCCAACTCAAAATATGAAACAACCCAAATATTTCAAAAATATGTCCCAATGTTATGAATTTTGATACGCATTGACATTGGTATGGGAAACCTAGCTTAAAATATACAACATCCCAAAAAATTCTAATTTTTTACTAGTGACAGAATTTATAATGTGTAATGATATTGGTATGGTAAACCCAATACAAATTATGCAACATACCAAATATTTATTAAAAAAATTCCCACTATTGTGAATATCACTATGTAACAATATTGGTATTGGAAACTTAATTCAAAATATACAACACCCCAAATATTTCTTAAATTTTTCTATGTGTTGGGAAATATGTTATGTGACTACATTGGGATGAGAAAACTAAATCAAAGTTTTGTGAATTATTCCTCATAGAGACATTAGTATGATAAACTCGACTCAAAATATGCAACACCCCAAATATTTATGAAATTTGTCACAATGTTGAAAAATGCATTGTGTAATGACAATTGTATTGAAAACCCAAGTTAAAATATAAAACACAAAAAATATATCCAAAATTTGTCCAAGCATTACAAACCACACTACATAATTACATGGTATGGGAAACTTAACTAAAAATATGAAATAATATAAATATTTCTAAAAATTTTCCTAGTGTTGTGAATTGTGATGCACAATGACATTGGTAAGGGAAAACTTATTCAAAATATACATAACCTCAAATATTTCCCAATAGATTCTTATTTTTGTGAATTATTTTGTACAATGACATTTGTATGGGAAACTTGACTCAAACTATGTAACACCCCAAATATTTCAATTTGTTTCCTAGTTTGATTAACTGTGATACATAACAACATTGTTATGGGAACCTCATTTCACAATTAATATAACCCCAAATAATTTAGAGATTTTTCCTAATGTTGTGTACTATGATGCACAATGACATTGGTATGAGAACCCTAATTGAAAATATACAACACCTTAAATATTTCAAAAAAATATTCCTAGTGTAACAAATCATGTGAGGCAATGATATTGGTATGACAAATGTTACCCAAAATTACAACACCCCAAATATTTATGAAATATTTCCTATTGTGAATATCACTATGCAATGACATTGGTACACAAATCATGACTCAAAATATAAAACACCCCAAATATTTTTGAAATTTGTTAGTGTTATGAATTATAGTTATTTAATGATTCTGGTATGGGAAACCTAATTCAAAATATGCAACTTCCCAAATGTTTATGAAAAAAATTGCACTATTGATAATTATATCTCACACTAATATTTGTAAAGGAAACCTAACTGAAATTCTTCAACCACCCAAATATTTTAGAATTTTTTCATAGTGTTGTGAATTGTGTGGCATAAAAATTTTGGTATGGGAAAATCAACTCAAAATATGCAACTTTTCCAAAAAAAATATAATGTTATGAATTATGATACATAATGTAATTTATATGGGAAACTTGACTCAAAATTTATGACACATCAAATATTTCTAAAATTTTCCTAGTGTTGATAATTATGCTCCATAATGACATTGGTACGGGAAACTACACTCAAAATATGAAACAACCCAAATATTTATGAAAATTTTCCTAGTGTTATGAATTGCGCCACATAATTACATTGGTACAGGAAACATGACTAAAAAAATTCAACACCCAAAATATTTATAAAATGTATTTGTGTTATGAATTTTGATACATAATGACATTTCTATGGTAAACCCAACTCAAAAGATGCAATAACCAAAATATTTATGAATTTTTTCCCATTGATTTGAATTTTGATGCACAATGGCATTGGTATAGGAAATCTAACTTCAACTATGCAACACTCCAAATATTATTGAAATTTATCATAATCTTGTGAAACACATCATAAAATAACACTGGTATGGGAAACCTAAATCAAAATATACAACACCTTAATTATTTAATAAATTTGTCTTAGTTTTTTGAATCATTCCATACAATGACATTGGTATAGGAAACTCGACATAAAATATGTAACACCCAAAATTTTACAAATATTTTCTAGTATTTTGAATTATAATATATAATGACATTGGTATAGGAAACCTAACTCAAAATAATCAACACCCTAAATATTTCTAAAATGATTCCTAGTGTTGAAAATTGTGTCATGTAATGACATTGGTATGGGAAACCTGACTCAAAATATACAACACCCTAAATATTTCAAAAAAAATTCCCAATGTTTTTAATTACATCATGTGATGATATTGATATGAGAAACCTGACTCAAAATATAAAATGCCCTAAATGTTTCCTAAAATTTTCCTAGT
Organism: Torreya grandis; assembly: GCA_037957365.1. NCBI lineage: Eukaryota > Viridiplantae > Streptophyta > Pinopsida > Cupressales > Taxaceae > Torreya > Torreya grandis. Next base: position 525,445 of record JARHVA010002787.1, on the reverse strand, counting down.
GTTACAAAACACTCCATGCAATGACATTGGTTGGGCAAACACTAGTTAAAATATGTAACACCCTAATTATGTATGAAATTTGTCCAAGTTTTGTAAACTGCATTACATAATGACATTAGTAATGGAAACCTAATTCAAAATATGCAACATCCCAAACATTTATGAAATTTTTCATAGTGTTGCAAATTGTGACACATAAAAACATTGCTATAAGAAACCTAACTCAAAATATGTAAAACCCCAAATATTTTTGAAAAAAATATAATGTTGTGAATTGTTTCACTCAATAATGTTGGTATGGTAAATTTGACACAAAATTGTCATCTCCCCTAATATTTTATAAGTTTGTACCAATGTTTGGAATTATATCACACAATAGTATTACTATGGGAAACCTAACTCAAAATATGCAATAGCATATATATTTACAAAATATGTCCTAGTGTTGTAAATTGTGATGTGCAATCACATTGGTATGATAAACCCAACTCAAAATATGCAACATGACAAATATTTTCATAATATTTCCTAGTATTATAAATTGTGATGCGTAATGACATTGGTATAGGAAACGTAACTAAAAATATGTGACACCCCAAATATTTCCAAAATTTCTCCCATTATTGTGAATTATGTTACATAATGACAATGGTAAAATAAAATTGACACAAAAATGTAACACCCCAATTATTTCTAAAATTTATCCCAATTTTGTGCATCATCTAATGACATTAGTATAGAAAACTTGACTCAAAACATATATCACCCCAAATATTTATAATATTTTTCCTACTATTATGAATCATGATGTGTAATGACATTGGTACATAAAATCTAACTCAAAATATGCAACACCACAAATATTTATAAAATCTATCCCAATGTTATGAATTGTGCCATGCAATGACATTAGTACTTGAAACCTAACTCAAAATATGTAACAACCCAAATATTTATAAAAAAAATCATATTGTTGTGAATTGTGATGTGTAATAATAATTATATGAAAAACCCAACTCAAAATATGCAACACCCCAAATATTTCCAAAAAAAATCCTAGCATTATGAACCGCATGGAACAATGACATTGGTATGAAAAAACCTAACTCAAAATATGCAACACCCCAAATATTTTTGAAATTTGTTAAGGTGTTACAAACTGAACCTCCCATTAACATTGTATGATAAAATTAATTCAAATGGTGTAACACCCCAAATATTTATAAATTTTTTGAGTGTATTTAACTTCATTGAATAAAGACATTGGTATGATAAACCTAACTAAAAACATGAAACACCCCAAATTTTTCATTAATTTTTACTAGTGTTACAAATTTTAGTACAATAAACCCGACTCAAAATATCCAACACCCTAAATATTTTCATAAATTCTTCTAGTTTTGTGAATTGTGCTCCATAACTAAATTGGTATGGGAACCTCTATTCAAAATTTGTAACACCTCAAATATTTTAGAAATTTTCCTAATTTTATGTACTTTGGAATGTAATTACATTGGTATGAGAAACCTAATTAAAAATATGCAACACCTGAAACATTTATAAAGTTTGTTATAGTGTTGTGAATTGCATGATACAATTATGTTGGTATGAGAAACATTATTCAATTTATGCAATAACCCAAATATTTCTAAAATATTTCTCAGCATTATGATTTTCACTATGTAATGACATTGGTATAGGAAACCCAAATCAAAATATCCAACATCCCAAATATTTTTGAAAATTTTCCTAACGTTGTGAATTAAATTATGTAATGATTTTGCTATGGTAAACCTGATTCAAAATTACAATACCCCAAATATTTATGAAAATTTACCCATTTTTGTTATTTGTATCATGAAAATTACATTTTAAAGGGAAAATTGACTCTAATTATGTAACCACCCAAATATTTATAAAATTTGTCATAGTGTTACAAATTGTGACACAAAAACATTAGTATGGAAAAACTGACTCAAAATATACAACCCATAAAAATTTTCCAATTTTTTTTCTAGTGTTGTGAATTGTGATGCATGATAAAATATATATGGGAAACTTGACTCGAAATATGAAAAACCCAAAATATTTCAAAAAAAAATCCCAATGTTTTGAAATGCTCCATGCAATGACATTGGTAGAGTAAACCCTTGTAAAACTATGTAACACTGCAATTATTTATGATATTTGTTCATGTTTTGTGAAATATGTTGTGTGATGACATTGGTAATGGAAACTTTAAAATATGTAAAACTCTAAATATTTATAACAATTTTTAGTGTTATAAATTATGACTTGTAATGACATTATCACAAGAAACTAGACTCAAAATATGCAACACTCCAGATATTTTTCAATTTTTTTTTAGTGTTTTAAATTGTGTCACTTAATAATGTTAGTATGGGAAACCTAACATAAAATTAAAAACTCCCCTAATATCTTATAAATTCATCCCAATGTTGTGAATTACATCACATAATGATATTGGTATCGAAACCCCTACTCAAAATATGCAATAGCACAGATATTTTTGAAATGTGTCCTACTATTGCAAATTACAATACACAACAACATTGGTATAGGAAATTAGACTAAAAATACACAAAACCAAATAGTTTTATAAAATTTCCTTATGTTCTAAATTTTAATTCACTATGACATTGGTATGAGAAACCTAACTCAAAATATGTAAAGCCCCAAATGTTTCTCAAATTATAATTCACTATGAGATTGATATGGGAAACCTAACTCAAAATAGTGTTAGAAATTGGGACATGTAATAACATTGGTATGGGAAACCTAACTCAAAATATTTAGCACCCCAAACATTTCTAAATTTTTTTAGTATTACAAAAAACATTATGCAATGATATTGGTTTGGGAACATGACTCAAAATATACAAAACCCCAAATGTTTCCAAAATTTTACCTAGTGTTGTGAATTGTGACACATAATGACATTTGAATGGGAAACCTAACTCAAAATACGCAACAACCCAAATATTTCATAACTTTTTCCCTATTATTGTGAATTATGATGTATAGTGACATTGGTATGATAAACCTGACTCAAAATATGAAAAACCCCAATATTTTTGAAATTTTCCTTGTTTTATGAATTATAATGCATAATGACATTGGTGCAGGAAATATAAATCAAAATATGTATCACCTCAAATGTTTCTAAAATTAGTCCCACTATTGTGAATTATGTAATTATTAGACTTTATTAAGGGAAACTTGACTCAAAATATGCAACACCTAAAATAGTTTTTAAATTTGTTTGGGTGTTGAAAATATCACCATGTAATGACATTGGTATGAAAAACCTTACTCAAATTATTCAAAACCCAAATATTTATAAAATTTATCCTAGTGCTGCAAACTAGGCCATGTAACAACATTATTAAGGGAACTCAAACTCAAAATATGCAACACCCCAAATATTTATGGTTTTTTCCTACTGTTATGGATTTTGACACATAATGACATTGGTATAGGAAACTTAACTTAAAATAAGAAACACTCTAAATATTTTTCAAAGTTGTCCCATTGTTAAGAAAATTTCCACATAACAACATTGGTATAAGAAACTTGACTGAAAATATACAACACCCTAAATATTTTTTAAAATTGTCCCAGTGTTGTGAACTTAACTATGCAATGACATTAGTATGGAAAACTTGAGTTAAAATATGCAACACCCCAAATATTTCCATTTTTTTAGTGTTATGAACTATACCACACAATATATTTGGTATAAGAAATATGACTAAAAATATGTAACACCCCAAATATTTTTAAATTATTTATTAGTGTTTTAAATTAAACTACATGACATTTTTACAATAAACCTAATTCGAATTATGTAACACCCCAAATATTTCTTAATTTTTTCCTAGTGTTTTAAATTTCATAGTGAAATGACATTAGTACTGGAAACCTGACTCAAAATATTTAACACCCCAAGTATTTTTGAAATTTGTTGAAGTATTTTAAATTGTGCCATATAATGACATTAGTACAAGAAACATAACTCAAAACATATAACACCCCAAATATTGAATAAATTTGTCCCAATGTTAAGAATTACATAATGTAATGATATTGGTCTAGGATACCAAACTAAAAATATGCAACACCCCAAATATTTCCTAAATTCATCTTAGTGTTGTGAATTACACTGTGTAACAACATTTTTAACCTACTCAAAATATGAAACACCCCAAATATTTCTAAAATTTTTACAAGTGTTGAGATTTACAATGTGAAACAACATTAGTATTGGAAACTTGAATCAAAATATGTAACACCCAACATATTTCTAAAAAAAATCCTAGTCATGTTAATTATGTCATACAACAATATTGGTATTGGAAACATGACTCAAAGTATGAACTACCCATAATATTTTCTAAACTTTTCCCAATTTTTAAAATTACAATATAAACTAACATTTTTTTGAGAAACATGACTCAAAATATAAAACATCCCAAATATTTTTAAATATTTTCCCAGTATTATGAACTATGTAAATCAATGACATTAGTATGTGATACCAAACTCAAAATATGTATCACCCCAAATACTTATGAAATTTGTCCTAGTGTTGTGAATTTCATTATGCAAAGACATTGGTATAAGATACCTGACTCAAAATATGTAACACACCAAATATTTATAGAATTTATCCTCATGTTGTGAATTGCACTTTTAACGACATTGGTATGAGATACCTAGATTAAAATATTCAACACCCAAATATTTATGAAAAATTTCCTAATGTTATAAGTTATGATACACAATGATATTGGTACAAGAAACCTAACTCAAAATATGAAATACCCCAAATAGTTATAAAAAAATGTATAACATTACAAATTTATTATAAAACAACATTGGTATGGGAAACTTGACTCAAAATATCTAGCACCACATATATTTATAAAATTTATTCTAGTGTTGGGAAATATGTTGTGTAAAAACATTGGTATGGGAAACTTGACTCAAAATATGCAATAGCCTAGATATTTACACTATTTGTCCTAGTTTTTTAAATTATGCCACACAATAACATTGGTATGGTAAACTTAACTCAAAATATCTAACAACCATAATATTTCTTAAATTTTTCCATGTGTTATGAACTATGCCACATAAAGACATTAGTATGATAAACTCAACTCAAAATTTGCAACACCCCAAATATTTATGAAATTTATCCCACTATTTAAAAATGCATCATGAAATGACATTTATATTGAAAACCTAAGTTAAAATATGAAACACAACAAATATATCAAAAATTTGTCCAAGTATTACAAACCACACTACATAATGACATTGGTATGGGAAACTTAACTAAAAATATGAAACAATCCAAATATTCCTAAGAATTTTCCTAGTGTTGTGAATTGAGATAAATAATGACATTGGTAAGGGAAACTTGACTAAAAATATACATAACATAAAATATTTCCAAACAAATTCCCATTATTGTGAATTATTTTTCATAATGACATTTGTATGGGAAACCTAAATCAAAATATGTAACACCACAAATATTTCCATATTTTTCCTAGTTTTACGAACTATGATACACAAAAAAATTAGTATTGGAACCTCAATTTGAAATTTACAACACCCAAAATATATTATAAATTTTTCCCAATGTTGTGCACTATGATGCATAATGACATTGGAATGAGAAACTTGACTCAAAATATACAACACCTTAAATATTTCAAAAATTTATTCCTAGTGTTATGAACCATATGACACAATGATATTGGTGTGATAAACCTTACTCAAAATTGCAACACCCTAAATATTTATGAAATATTTCCTAGTATTATTAATATCACTATGCAATGACAATGGTACACAAACACTAACTTAAAATATAAAACACCCTAAATATTTTTGAAATTTGTTAGTGTGTTGTGAATTACGGTTATGCAATGATTTTGGTATGGGAAACCTGATTTAAAATATACAACACCCCAAATATTTATGAAAAAAAACCACCATTTTGAATTATACCACATAATGACATTTATAAAGGAAACCTAACTAAAACTATGCAAGCACCAAAATATTTCAAAAACAATTCATAGTGTTGTGAACTGTGCCGCATAGAAACATTGGTATGGGAAAATTTATTGAAAATATGAAACTTTTACAAAAAAATATTAGTGTTGTGAATTGTGATGCATAATTAAATTTATATGGGAAACCCAACTAAAAATATAAGACACCCCAAATATTTCTAAAGTTTTCTCAGTGTTGAGAATTACGATGCATAATGACATTTGTATAGGAAACTAAACTCAAAATATGAAACAACCCAAATATTTATGCAATTTTTCCTAGTGTTATGAATTACACCACACAATTACAATTGTACAAGAAATAGGAATAAAAAATTGTAACACCCAAAATATTTCTAGAATTTATTTTTGTTATGTATTTTGATACCAAATGACATTGATATGAGATACTCAACTCAAAATATTTAATACCCAGAATATATATGAAATTTTTCATAATGTTGCAAATTTTGATACACAATGTCATTGGTATAGGAGACCTAACTTAAATTATGGAACACTCCAAATATTATTGAAATTTATCCTAATGTTTTGAAACACATCATGTAATAACACTAACATGGGAAACTTGAATCAAAATACACAAGACCCTAATTATTTAATAAATATGTCCTAGTGTTCTAAATCATTCCATGTAATGACACTAGTATAAGAAACTCGACTTAAGATATGAAACACCAAAAAATTTATAAATTTTTCCTAATTTTTTGAATTATAATGTGCAATGACATTGGTACAAGAAACCTGACTCAAAGTAAGCAACACCATAAATATTTATAAAATTATTTATAGTGTTGATAATTGTGTCATGCAATGAAATTGGTATGCGAAACTTGAATCAAAATATGCAACACCCCAAATATTTTGAAAAAAAATCCCAATGTTTTAAATTACATTACGTGATGATATTGGTACACTAAACCTGACTCAAAATATATAATGCCCCAAATATTTCTTAAGTTTGTCCTAATGTTTCAAAATATTCCATGCAATGACATTGGTTGGCGAAACACTAGTCAAAATATGTAACACCCTAATTATTTATGAAATTTGTCCAAGTGTTGTGAACTATTTTGCAAAATGACATTAGTAATAGAAAACTTACTCAAAATATGAAACACCCCAAATATTGATTAAATTTTCATAATGTTTTAAATTGTGACATGAAACAACATTGCTTCAGGAAACCTAACAAAAATATGTAACACCCAAATATTTTTGAAAAATATCCTAATTTTATGAATTGTGTTACTCAATGACATTAGCATGGGAAATAAAACACAAAATTATCATCTCTCCTAATATTTTAAAAGTTTGTCCCAATGTTTGGAATTACATTGCATAATGATGTTGGTATGAGAAACCTAACTCAAAATATGTGATAGCCTAAATATTTATGAAATGTGTTGTAGTGTTGTAAATTGTGGTGTGAAATGAACCAACTCAAAATATGAAACATGTCAAGTATTTTCATAAAATTTCCTAGTGTTACAAATTTTGAATCACAATGACATTGGTATGGGAAACCAAACTAAAAATATGCAACACCCCAAATATTTCCAAAATTTGTCCCATTATTGTGAATTATGTTACAAAATGACATAGGTATAAGGAATTTGATATAAAATATGTAACACCCCAAATATTTATAATATTTTTCCTAGTGTTACAAATTATGATGTGTAATGACATTGGTACATAAAATATAACTCAAATTATGCAACACCACAAATATATATAAAATTTATCCAAATGTTATGAATTATGCCACACATTTACAGTGGTATTTAAAACCTAACTCAAAATATGTAACACCCCAAATTTTTATAAAACGTTTCCCATTGTTTTGAATTGTGACATATAATAACAATTATATGAAAAACCTAATTCAAAAAATTCAACACTCCAAATATTTTGAAAAAAAATACTAACATTATGACCTGTATGGTAAAATGACATTGGTATGAGAAACCTGACTGAAAATATGTACCACCCTAGATATTTTTGAAATTTGTTAAGGTGTTACAAACTAAACCTTGCATTAATATTGGTATAGGATAATTGAGTCAAATTATGCAACACCCAAATATTTCTATTTTTTTTAGTGTAATTAACTTCATCAAATAATGACATTGGTACGATGAACCTAACTAAAAATATGCAACACCCCAAAACATTCATAAATTTTTACTGGTGTTGTAAATTTTAGTACAGAAAACCCAACATAAAATATACAACACCCCAAATATTTACATAAATTTTCCTAGTCTTGTGAACTATGCTACACAAAAAAATTGGTATGGTAACCTTGACTTAAAATTTATAACACCCCATATATTTTAGAAAAATTTCCCAACGTTTTGTATTGTACCACATAATGACATTTGTATGAGAAACCTGATTAAAAATATGAAACAACTAAAAAATTTACGAAATTTGTTTCAGTGTTGTGACCTACATGACACATTGATGTTAGTATGAGAAACCTTACTCAAAATATGCAATAACCAAAATATTTTTTAAATATTTCCTAGTGTTATGAATTTCACTATGTAATGACATTGGTATAGGAAACCCAACTCAAAATATCTAACTTCCCAAATATTTTTGAAAATTTTCCCAATTATGTGAATTACATTATGTAATGATTTTGGTATGGGAAACCTAATTAAAAATATGCAACACCCCAAATATTTATGAAAATTTACCCATTTTTGTTAGTTGCACCATGAAATTACATTTCTAAGGGAAATTTGACTCAAATTATGCAACCACCCAAATATTTCTAAATTTTTTCATAGTGTAATCAATTGTGACACACAAAAGCATTAGTATTGGAAAACTAACTCAAAATATGCAACCTTTAAAATTTTTTCCTAGTGTTGTGAAACTATATGGGAAACCTAACTCAAAATATGTAACACCCTAAATATTTATAAAATTTATCCCAATATTTTGAAACACTCCATGTAATTACATTGGTAGAGTAAACCATAGTAAAACTATGTAACACTCTAATTATTTAAGATTTTTTTCATGTGTTGTGAACTATGTTGCACAATGACATTGGTAATAGAAACCTAAAAATATAGAACACCCCAAATATTTTTATTTTTTTCATGGTGTTACAAATTGTGACTAACAATGACATTATTATGGGAAACCAGACTCAAAATATGTGACACCCCAAATATTTTTGAAAATTTTCTTAGTGTTTCGAATTGTGTCACTCAATGATGTTGTTATGGTAAACCTAAAAAAAATATTAAACTCCCCTAATATCTTATAAATTCATCCTAATTTTGTGAATTACATTAAATAATGATATTGGTATGGGAAACCCTACTCAAAATATGCAATACCCCAAATTTTTATAAAATGTTTCCTAGTATTGCAAATTACAATGTACAACAACATTGGTATGGGAAATTGGACTCAATATATTAAAAAAATTATTTTCATAAAATTTATTAGTGTTTTGAATTGCAATGCAATATGAAATTGGTACTTGAAACCTAACTCAAACTATGCAAAACCCCAAATATTTCTAAAATTTGTCCCAGTTTGTGAATTGCATTATGGAATGACATTCATACAGGAAACATGACTCAATATATGCAATTCCACAAATATTTATAAAATTTATCCCCATGTTATGAACTTCACAATGTAATGACATTAGTATAGAAAACCTAACTCAAAATATACAACACTCCAAATATTTATGATATTTTTCCTAGTGTTATGAATTGTTATGCACAATATTGTGAAACACTCCATGTAATGACATTGCTAGAGTAAACCATAGTAAAACTATGTAACACTCTAATTATTTAAGATTTTTTTCATGTGTTGTGAACTATGTTGCACAATGACATTGGTAATAAAAACCTAAAAATATGGAACACCCCAAATATTTTTATTTTTTTCACGGTGTTACAAATTATGACTGACAATGACATTATTACGGGAAACCAGACTCAAAATATGTGACACCCCAAATATTTTTGAAAATTTTCTTAGTGTTTCAAATTGTGTCACTCAATGATGTTGTTATGGTAAACCTAAAAAAAATATTAAACTCCCCTAATATCTTATAAATTCATCCCAATTTTTTAAATTACATTAAATAATGATATTGGTATGGGAAACCCTACTCAAAATATGAAATACCCCAAATATTTATAAAATGTTTCCTAGTGTTGCAAATTACAATGTACAACATTGGTATGGGAAATTGGACTCAATATATATATATAAATATTTTCATAAAATCTATTAGTGTTGTGAATTGCAATGCACTATGAAATTGGTACTTGAAACCTAACTCAAACTATGCAAAAACCCAAAGATTTCTAAAATTTGTCCCAATTTGTGAATTGAATTATAGAATTACATTCATAAAGGAAACATGAATCAATATATGCAATTCCACAAATATTTATAAAATTTATCCCTATGTTATGAACTTCATAATGTAATGACATTAGTATAGAAAACCTAACTCAAAATATTCAACACCACAAATATTTCTAGAATTTATCCTAATGTTGTGAATTGTGCCATGTAATGATATTGGTACTTTAATTCTAAATCAAAATATGCAACACCCCAAATATTTATAAATTGTTTCCCACTATTATGCATTGTGACATGAAATGACAATTGTATGGGAGCTTGACTCATAATATGAAACACCCAAAATATATCTAATATTTTTCCTAGTGTTGTGAACCTTGTGTCACAATGACATTGGTATGGAAACTTGACATAAAATATACAACACCCCATTTTTTTTGTCAAGGTCTTAGGAATTAAACCTCACATTTACATTGGTATGATAAACTTGAGTCAAAAAATATAACACTCTAGATATTTAATAAAAAATTTCAAGTGTTTTGACTACATCACATAATGTTATTGGTATGATAAACCTAACTATAAATATTTAACTCCCCCAAAAATCCATAACTTTTAACCAATGTTACAAATTTCACTACAAATATTCAACATCCTAACTATTTCCAAAATTTATGCCAATTTTGGGAATCATTATAAATAAAGACATTTGTATGGGACACCCAACTCAAATTATGCATCAACCCAAATATTTCAAAAATTTGTCCTAATGTTGTGAATTTTGATACGTAATGACATTGGTTTGGGAAACACAACTCAAAATATACAACAACCCACAAAATTATAAACTTTTTCTCAATGTTAAAATTTTTAATGTGCAATGATATTGGTATGGGAAACCCAATGGAAAATATGCAACACCCCAAATATTTATTAATTTTTTTAAGTGTTACAAACTATGCCATGTAATAACATTGGTAGGGGAAACCCAAATAAAAAATTTCAATAGCCCAAATATTTAATAAATGTATCCCAATGTTAATAATTATGCCATGTAATGACATTAGTAGGGGAAACCAAACTCAAAATATGAATCATCCTAAATATTTCTAAATTTTTTCCTAGTATTACGAATTATGATATGTAATGACTTTAGTATGAGAAAATCAACTGAAAATATGAAATACCCCAAATATTTTTGAATTTTTCATATTGTTTTGAATTATGGCACAAAATGACATTATAATAAGAATTCAAACTCAAAATATATAACACACCAAATATTTATAAAATTTATCCTACGGTTGTGAATTACATCATGCAATGACGTTGGTATGAGAAGCCTAACTACAAATATGTGTCAAACCAAGTATTTATTTAATTTTTCAAAATGTTACAAATTGGGACATGCAATGACGTTGGTATGAGAAACCTAATTAAAAATATGTATCAGACCTAGTATTTATTTAATTTGTCAAAATGTTACAAATTGGGACATGCAATGACATTGGTATGGGAAACCTAACTCAAAATATTAAAAACCACAAATATCTCTAAAATTTATCCCAATGTGTTGAACTAAATAGCACGACAAAATGGCATAGGAAACTTGACTCAAAATATGCAACACCCAAAATATTTTTGAATTTTTTTTATGTTGTAACTATAATATTTAATGACATTGGTATGATAAATCTGAGTTAAAATATTTAAAAACCCAAAAATTTCAATTTCTTTTTTTTTTGTGAACCATGCCATGCAATGACATTGGTATGCAAAACTTAACTCAATCTATGCAACACCCAAAATATTTTATTGTGAATTTTAATACATAATGACCTTGGTACGAGAAACTTGACTCAAAATATGTGACACCATAAATATTTATAACATTTCTCCCAATGTTGTGAATTATGATATGTAATGACATTGGTATAGGAAACCCAAATTAAAATATGTAAAACCCAAAATATTTATGAAATTTGTCCCATAGTTCCAAATTTCATCACATAATGATATTGGTATAGGATACTTGACTCATAATATGCAACATCCTAAATATTTACCAAATTTGTCCTAGTTTTGTGAATTTCATCATGTAACAACACTTGTATGGGAAACCTAACTCAAAATATGCAACAACCCAAATATTTAAAAAAATTTCCTAGTGTTTAGAATTTCAATGCAAAATAACATTGATATTGGAAACTTGAATCAAAATATGTAACACCTGAAAATTTACAAAAATTTCATATTGTTTTCAATTATACCACACTACAACAACATTAGTATGGGAGTTGTGACTCAAAATATGCAATACCAAAAATATTTTAAAAATGTGTCCTAGTGTTTCAAACTATGACATGTAATGTTATTGATATGACAAACCTAATTCAAAATATGCACCACCCCAAATATTTTTAATTTTTCCCCAACATTATGAATTATGCCATGTACTGACATTGGTATGGAAAAGTTGACTCAAAATATGCAACATCCTAAACATTTTTTAAATGTGTCCTAGTATTGTAAATTACATCATGCAATGATATTGGTATGAGAAATGCAACTCAAAATATGTTGCATGAAAATTATTTCTAAAATGTGTTCCACTATTGTGAATTTAAGCATAAAGCCACATTGAAATGGGAAACCTAACTCAAAATATGTAACATGATAAATAATTATGAAATTTGTCCTAGTGTTATAAATTATGCCACACAACAACATTGGTTTGGAAAACCTAAATCAAAACATGTAACACCCCAAATATTTTTTAAATTTATCCTAATTTTATGAATTACATCATGTAATATCATTAGTATGTGAAACCTGACTAAAAATATGTAGCACCCTAAATATATCTAAAATTTTTACCAATGTTTTGATTTGTATTGTTTGATAACATTGGTATGGGAAACCCAACTCAAAATATTCAACACCCCAAATATTTACTCAGTTTGTCCCAATTTTGTAAATTATTCCATGTAATGACATTAGTATGTGATACCCAACTCAAAATATGCAAGACCCAAAATATTTTCTAAATTTTTCCCAATGTTGCAAACCCTGATGCATAATGTCATTAGTATGAGAAACTCAACTTGATATATTCAACACCCTAAATAATTCCTAAATCTGACCCAATGTTGCACACTCTACCATTGAATGACATTGGTATAGTAAACCTAGATAAAAATATGCAACACATGAAATATTTATATTTTTTTTCCTATTTTGAATAGTGAAGTGTAAAAACATTGGTACAGGAAACTCAATTCAAAATATGCAACATCCTAAATATTTTTGAAATCTTTCCCAGTGTTAAAAAATTCACTATACAATGACACTATTATGGGAAACCCATGTTAAAACATGCAACACCCAGAAAATTTCTAAAATTTTTCTAAGTGTTTTGAACTATACTACACAACAAATTGGTGTAGGAAACCTAACTCAAAATAGGCAACACCACAAATATTTATAAAATTTCTCCTAGTGTTTTGAATTGTAACACACAACATTGGCAATGGAAACCTAACTCAAAATATGAAACACCTCACATATTTATGAATTTTTCCTAGTAATATGAATTACTCCACACAATAGCATTGGTACAGGAAACCCAACTTGAAATATGCAACACCCAAAATATTTCTATAATTTGTCCCAATATTAAAAATTGTACAACCCAAAAACATTAGTATGGTAACCTCAATTTAAAATTTACAACACTTAAATGCTTTTTATATGTTTTTCATTGTGGCATGCAATGACATTGGTATTGGAAACTTGAATAAAAATATGTAACACCCCAAATATTTCCAAAGTTTGTTCTAAGAGTTATAAATTATGTGAAACAATGACATTGGTATGTGAAATATCACTCAAAATATGAAACACCACAAATATTTATGAAATTTTTCTTAGTGTTGTGAATTACACCATGGAATGGCAATGGTAGAGGAAACTAGACTCAAATATGCAACACCCCAAATATTTTCAAAAAATTCCAAGTATTTTGCATTGTGTTACATAATTATTTTGGTAGGGTAATCTCTAATAAAAATATGAAACACCCCAAATATTTATGAAATTTATCATGTTGTTATAAATTTTACCATGAAATGATATTTATAAGGGAAACCTAACTCAAAATATGCAACCCACCTACTATTATAAAAATTTGTCCTAGCATTGTGAATTGTACTACTCAACAACATTAATATAAGAAACCTAACTTAAAATATGTAACACTTTAAATATTTCTAAAATCTATCCTTTTGTTTCAAATTATGTCATAATGCAACATTTTTATGGGAAACCCAACTAAAAATATGTAACACCTAAAATATTTCTAAAATTTTACCCAATGTTGAGAATTGTGATGCATAATGACATTGGTATAGGAAACTAGACTCAAAATATGTAATTCCACAAATATTTTTTAGCGTTAAAATGTATGCCATGTAATGACATTGGTGTAGCAAACCTAACTCAAAATATGCAACACCTAACATATTTCCAAAATTTATCCTAGTGTTGCAAATTTTGGTTTGTAATGATATTGGTATGGGAAACCCAACTCAAAATATGCAACACCCCAATTATTTCATAAAATTTAATACTATTGAGAATTACACCTGTAATGACATTGGTATGGGATATTTAACTCAAAATGTGCAACGCATGAAATATTTTTGAATTTTTTTCTAGTGTTATAAATTATGGTGTATAATGACATTGGTATGAAAAACTTGACTCAAAATATGAACCACCATAAAAGTTTATAAATTTTATCTTAATGTTGTGAATTATGTTGAACAATGACATTGGTACTTGAAACCTGACTCAAACTATGAAATAAACCAAATATTTCTTTAAAATTTTCCATTTTTGTAAATTAGAGTGCATAATGACATTAGTATAAGAATACTAACTCAAAATATGTAATCCACCAAATATTTCAAAAAACCTATGTTGTGAATTGTGTGGTGTATTGACATTATTAGAGGAAGACTAACTCAAAATATGCAATCCCCCAAATATTTCAAAAAAATTGTGTTGTGAATTGCATGGTGTAATGACATTGGTATGGGAAACTTGACTCAAAATATACAACATCCTAAATATTTTAAAACTTTATCAAGGTGTTAGGAATTTAACCATTCATTGTTATTGGTATAAAAAACTAGATTCAAAATATGAAACACCTAAAATATTTCCAATATTTGCTTTAGTGTAACAATCCACACAACACAATGACATTGGTTTAGGAATTCTAACTCGATATATGAAACACCACTAAAATTGTAGCAACAACAAACTCTTTTATAACATTGAGATAAGAAATACTATGGTATAATTAATTAATCAAAGTTTAACATGAAAACCAAAGTGAGATCCAAAACTATGTCATATCCAACATAGGAACTAAACCAAGTCCATAAATTAATAATGACTTCATTAAGAATCATTTTAGCCACTTAGTATTTGGATAAAAGTGGGTTAGTGTAGAAATATTAACACATGCCTAAACATGTACTTCAATTTTTCCTTCCTAAAAAATCCTTCACTAACTTATACACTTACCTGAGTACTTGCATAGGCTATAAAATAGCTGGTACCTCATAGGGTAAATCATAAAAGTTTAGCAAACAATTATAGGAAGTAAGATATATTCAAAAAAAATCATCATACTAAGACTGCATAATCAAGTTCTAAAATTTCACAATAAAAAGGTAGTGATCAATAATAAAACTTGAGAACACATTACAATATTCACAAACTACCAAGAGATGAGATTGAGATCCCACTTTTAGATAACTAAGGAGGTTAGATCAAACATTTAAGTGTACCAATTTAAACCTATGGAGATGTTTCAATAACCATTATTATGTTCCATTTTGGATCATCTTACCATTTTAAAAGGAAGGGTTAGTTTCAAGTTACAATGCATGATTTATGATCTTATTAAGATTAGTCAACCTTAATAGGTTATAAAAACACACATAAAACATCATGATTTCATGGAACTTAATGTGCTTCTATTAGGTCTACCATTAACCTTATTCTATAAGGGATTGAAATACATCTTAGATAAATGCCATTTAGATCAATCATAGCATTATTATTAAATAATTTAGGTTAGGACTTTATCATTCCTATTAACGATTATAAATAAATTGGTTAAACTTTAATAGATCCTTCTCATTCTAATAAAATAGATTAACTTTGTATTATTAAAATGATCAATTGCAAATTTTAAGTAGATTATCCTCAATCACAACATTCATTAATTTGAATAACCATTTGAGTTTAAGTCATTTAATGACTTGATCATTTATAACCTTGTTTGTTAATTTGTCTTTATCACAAGTATAAGATTTGAATATCATCATAAGTATCCTCATTTACAAGTGAATATACAAGACTATCCAAAGCATACCTATGACTTCAACAGTGATATAAAAGTTTCCATTTAAATTTATTTCCCTCTTAAAATATTTAGAAGATATTTAACCTTGATTACTTTTATAGTTCTGTCTAGGAATCCATAACAAGAGATCAAATTAATATTTCAACCCTTAACAGTTTAATATAAATATTATGTTTATTGTATTATAATTAAGACACCATATCATTATTTAAAAATATTACTTATTAATAATCCTTAAGAGTTTATTGGACTTGAATTCCTTCTTTGAAAGTCCTTGAAAATAACCTTATTAATTTTTCTATCTTATTAATGAAGATTTTAAAGTCTTATATAGATTTGAGGATAACATGTCTCAAGACAATGATACGTAATAAAAATTAACATAATTTTCCTTGTTTTATTAGTATAATTTTTCTAATTAAGTAAATATGTGAAACTAAATATATTTATAATGTCTCTCTAATTAACCTTAACAATTTAATTCAAAAACCCCAATTACCTACTTCATTATCTTACTAACCCAATGCAATATTCCTGAGATTAAAAGAAGGATAATATTAAATAATTAAATTAACTTTACAAATATTTGTTAACACATATTCATAACATAATGTACTAAATTAACTTGTTCAATTATGCCAATATATGCATTTGCATTTTTAATCAATGCATAACACTTTGAGATTCATAAAAAAGTCCATAAGTAACAACATTCAATCCAAGTATTATAAAAGTAATGGATGAATTATTTTAACTCATGTAGTTTTAGATTCATATTGTATAAACATCATAGATGTAAATTATAATTTAATGAATTACTTGATATTATAACCATATGTCCATAATGAATGTTTATAATCATACATAACAACATAATACATAATTTGATATTTATAAAATCAATTCCATTCACACTATAAGTCAATTTACATATACTATCCTAATTATGTAAACACAAAATTAACCTCATATCACATAAATAATAAACATCAATATAATAAATGAAGTTAATTATAAAATAATGAACCAATTCACTTTACAATCAACTAACAAAAATTCAACCATAAGAAGTACAAGAACCAATCTTCCACATGCATATCTATTAAATTAGATGCCCACCTCTCCAATCCCAATGATACCAACCATAAATTTCCCTAGACCACCCCATCCATCAGTTGGATGTGAAATGAGATAAGTAAGGTATAGTGTCAACTGAGCTTGGCTTAACAAAACCAAATGATGGAAACATTTAAACAAGATTGTTTACATTCATGGTTAATAACACTAACAATTTTTAAATTATTATAAATATTTAATCTCATTTAGAGAATTTTAATATTAAATATTAATATTGAAATTCATGGCATCTCACCCACAATCTCCAATCTAATGGTAAGATAAAACACCCAAAATAAATTCAATCAATTGTATTACTTCTAGTAACCCTGAATATAAACAATATTCCTTTCCATCTAAGTAAAATGACTTAATTGAGTCAAATAACTTACAATAAAATGGAATAATTTGAATACTCAAATAACATTATAAAATCTCTATGAAAGAGTTACCAACTTTAATTAATCCAAAAAGGCATCAAAACTCATTCAAGTTGTCATGCAAAACAACATAGTCACATGGCTAGTATAAATAAAGCCAATTGAATTAATCCAATGAAATAATCATTGAATATCACTAAATTACCATATCAATATTTACCAACAAAATCAATTAGAATTCATGGTGGAAATATTATAATATAATTATCACTAACTAGTAGTGATAATAATGATTGAAATCATTCATACAAATATTTAAAGTCAAAATAGATTTCAAATCTCATAATGAATGAAATCACTCAAATAATCCATAACCCAAATTCAAATAATTATGAACATAATAAATATCAATAGACTAATAATAAACTCCCATCATATTTCAAAAATCTCATAACTCATAATTAATAAATTTAAAACCTTATCCATATAGCTAAAAATGAAACATAGTAAGAAAATAAAAATAATGATAATTTAAGAAAAACTCAAATGGTATTTGAACCCTATCTGAAACTCATATTTTTATTTATATTATTCTGAGACCACTTCCTAAAATACATATGCTAGTGCTTATTCACAACAAATAATCCAAATAAAACTCATATTATACATTTAGGGTTTTAAAATAAAGAACTTAGTTTTTATTTCTTCATAATTATGGACTGATGACCTTTCAAATACAACAAAAGAGTTTCCATGAATAAAAAAAAGTAGTATATAAAAACTAGTACCATTTTAACTTAGCACCAATAAAATTTATAATACATGTTATAGTTGAGTCATAAATGGCTTTAAAATAATATTTTTGTTAAAATAAAAAATACAACCCAAATATGAGCTCAGACCCTACATGGTTTTAATCATACAAACAAGCTTTCAAACACAACATTTTATCAATCCATATTATAATCAAAGGACTTCATTCAATTTTTCCTTGAACACCCAATTCAATTAAATAGATTTAAACTATACAAATAACCTAGAAAATAAAATACATAACTTAGTTGAACATCAGATTAAAAAATGCAAAACAATGATGATTTTACTTCTTTGCCTTGCCTCTATGAGTTTCCAACCTTTTCCATGATGAATGAAAAATACCAGTCAACCTCTGAAAGCTAACTTGAACCATAATAAAACTCCACATAAACTCCTAAGTGGATGAAAAACAAATATCTTACTATAGTTCAAGCTTAAATAAAAGCTCATGCAAATAATTGTATTCATATTTCCCTTGACCACCATGCCAAAATCCTATCAAATTTTCCCCAAGAGTAGAGATTCTAAAATTTATAAAAAAATGACCAAGAATAACCCTAATATGGTTGAGAAGAGTTTGGATGCATTTTGATTTGAATAGAAAGCCAATGCCATTGACTAAAGTCACAAACCAAAACAACTACTTATAATAATTCCAACCCCATGGTGGTTTATGTCCCTCATGACCTATCCAAAGCCAAACTAAGACTTGGTTATAATAAAAATTTAATGCCACAAGAGTCTAAAAAAATAATCAAGACCTTGAATGAAACTAAATAAAGTGTCAAGACCAAATAAATGGTATCATGACTTCAAAACATAACCAGGATAAATGACTTTAAGCTAATAACCCATACCACAAAACCAAAAGATGAAAAAATTTTAAACAAATTTTAACTTGATTGTGACAAAAACAAAATTTTATTCAAGACCGACATGAGTCACATATTTGACAACCAAATAAATAGTATTGAAAACTAATGAAATGGTGATAAGTCCAAACAAATAGTATCCAAACTGAGTAAAGCAATCAATAAACAAGGAGTCAAAACCAATAAATGATACACTCATTAATGAAATTGAATATAATAAATGATAGCATTTGGTAATATAAACCATGCATATAAAAAATGTCTTAAATCATTCATAAAATTCAAATCCCAGTTTTCCATTTTAACTTCATTATATCTTTTTGTTCACTTGTTCAGCCTCACCTGATTACTTAGAGTCACATCCAACCTAGCTCATATCTGGTACCTATAGTCATAATAGACCATTTTCATTATTTTTACCATATAAGAGTAATAAATGTAATAATAACATTAATTTTAATAATACAATTAAAAAATAATGAATCAATAAATCATTAAGCATAAATATCTTATGTTGTAATTAAAATATTATTAAATAACTACCTAAATAATAATAAGTAATGGATCAACCATAGATCACATAAATATATCACAATAGTAATCCAAAATATTATGTCCCAAATATTTCATAACTAAATCATAAAAAGTAAAATAAATGTAGTCTTATAGGGTCATGACAAAAAAATTGAAATTTTTTCTAGTATTATAAATTACACCACACAACAAAATTGGTATGGGAAAATTGACTGAAAATATATAACACCCAAATTATTTTTAAAATTTGTTTAAGTATTGAAAATTATACCATGAAACAACATTAGTATATGAAAATTGATTTAAAATTTGTAACACCACAAATATTTCCAAAATTTGTCACAATGTTATGAATTACATCACATAATGATATTGGTATGATAGACTAAGCTAAAAATATATAATAACAAAAATATTTTTTAAATGTGTCCCAGTCTTACAAATTGTGTCACATAATGATATTGGTATGGGAAACATGACTCCAATTTGTAATACCCTAAATATTTCCTAAATTGGTCCCACTATTGTGAATTTCACTATATAAGGTCATTTATAGGGCAATAAACCTAAATCTAAGTAAACAACACCCCAAAATTTTCCAAAAAAGAATTATTAGTATTGTGAATTCCACCACATAACAACATTGATATAGGAAACTTGACTCAAAATATGCAACACCCCAACTATTTCCAAATTTTGTCCTAGTGTTTTAAATTGTGCTTCAAAAAGACATTTAATGGGAAACTTGACTCAAAATATGCAATGCCCCAAATATTTATAAAACTTGTCCCAGTGTTGTGAATTGTGATACGTAACCACATTGTTATGGGAAACCTGAATCAAAATATGTAAAACCCAAAATATTTCCCAATGTTTCAAATTACAATGCATAATGACATTGGTACTAAAAACCCAAGTCAAAATATGTAACAACCCATATACTTATAAAATTTGTTAGACTATTATAAGTTGCACCATCGAATGATATTGGTATGGGAAACTCAACTCAAAATATATAACACACAAAATATTTCTAAATTATTTCCTAGTGATATTAATTGTGACATGTAATGACATTAGTAAGGTAAATTTGACTCAAAATATGTAACAACCAAAATATTTATGATTTTTTCATAGTGTTGGGAATTACAACACATAATGACATTAGCACAAGAAACCCAACTCAAAATATGCAACATGCCAAACATTTATAAAATTTCTCCCAAGGTTCCAAATTATGTTTTACAATGACATTGGTATGGGAAACTTGACTCAGAGTATTCAACCCACTAAATATTTCAAAAAATTGTCCCAATGTGGTGAATTACGACACAAAAAAACATTGGTATGGGAAACCTGACTCAAAATATACAACCCAAATATTTATAAAAAGTGTCTTAGTGTTACGAACTACACAATGCAATGACATTGGTATAGGAAACCTGACTCAAAATATGCAACACCCCATTTTTAAAAAATTTTGTCCCAATGTTATAAATCACATCATGTAATGACATTAGTATAGGAAAATAGACTCAAAATATGAAACACCTGAAATATTTCTAAATTTTTCCTAGTGTTTCAAATGACAAACCACAATGACATTAGTATGGGAAACTCAACTCAAAATATGAAATACCTATAATATTTCTAATTTTTTCATAGTGTTATAAATTGTGACAAATAATGACATTGGTATAGGAAAACCAATTGAAAATATGAAACATACCAAATATTTATAAAATTTCTCTTAAGGTTATTAATTATGCTATGCAATGATATTGGTATGGGAAATCTAACTCAAAATATCTGACACACCAAATATTTATGAAATTTTTCTTAGTGTTGTGAATTGAAACATGTAAATACATTAGTATGGGAAGCTTGATTGAAATTATGGAACACCCCAAATATTTTTAAAACTTTTCCTAGTGTTGTGAAATGCATGATGCAATGGCATTTTTAAAAGAACCCTAACTCAAAATATGCAACACCCCAATAATTTTTGAAATTTATCCAAGTGTTGTGAATCAAAGCATACCTTGTTATAAGAAACTCTAGTTAAAATATGTAACACCATAAATATTTTAAAAATTTGTTCGAGTGTTGAAAACCATGACACATAATGACATTAGTATGGGAAACTTGACTCCAAATATGAAACATCCCAAACATTTATAAAAATTTTCTAGGTTTTGAATTTGGCTACATAATGACATTGGTATAGGAAACCTAACTTAAAATATTCAACACCATAAATGTTTCTAAGTTTTTACCCAATGTTGTGAATTATGTTGAGTAATGAATTTGGTGTACAAAACCTAAATCTAAATATGCAACATTCCAAATATTTTTGAAATTTGTCCCAATGATGAAAATTATGTCATGTAATTATATTGGTAAAAGATACCCAACTAAAAATATGTAACACCCCAAATATTTTCAAAATTTGTCTTAGTGTTGTAAATTACATCATACAACAACATTTGTATGGGAATTCTAACTCAAAATACGCAACACCCTAAATATTTCAAAAATTTATCCTAGTGTTGAGAATATTAATGTAAAACAACATTATTATGGGCAACATGAATCAAAATATGTAACACTCAAAATATTTACAAAAAATTTTAGTGTTGTGAATTATATTGCACAAATGTGACTCAAAATATGTAATACCCACAATATCTCCAAATTTTTTGTTAGTGTTTCAAATTACAACATGTAATTCAATTGGTATGAGAAACTCAACTCCAAATATGTAACACCCCAAATATTTCCCAATATTTTGAAATATGTCATGTAGTGACATTGGTAAAGTAAATTTGAATCAAAATATGCAACACCCCAAATATTTTTAAAAAATTTCCCAGTGTTATGAATTTGATCCTACAATGTCATTGGTAAGATAAACCCAAATCAAAATATGAATCACTCTAAATATTTTTAAAATATATCCTAGTGTTATGAATTTCACCACATAATGACATTGGAATAGGAAACCCGAATCAAAATATGCAACACTATAAATATTTACAATTTTTTCTCCAGTGTTCTAAATTATGTTATTCAATGACATTGGTATGGGAACCTCAAATTAAAATATTCAAAACCCAAAATATTTATAATATCTATCACATTGTTATTATTTACACCATATAATGGCATTGGTGCATGAAACCAAACTCAAAATATATAACACCCCAAATACTTCTCAAAATTTTCCTACTATTTTGAATTGTTTTGGTCAATGACATTAGTATAAGAAACTTAGATCAAAATATAAAACACCCAAAATATTTACTAAACTTAACCCACTTTTTTGAATTGGTCCACATAATGACATTGGTATAGGAAACACAACTCAAAATATGAAACATCAATAATATTTTCTAAATTTGTCCCATTATTACAAACATGCCACACAATGACATTGGTATGGGAAACTCAACTCAAAATATGCAACACCTCAAATAAATAAAAAAATTGTAAAAATGTTGTGTATTCTACCATGAAACAATGTTGGTACAAGAAACCTAACTCAAAATATGCAAAACATTAAATATTTCTTTAAAAAAATCATGTTGTGAATCATGTAGTGAAAATACATTGGTACAAGAAAATTGACTCAACATATGCAATACCCCAAACATTTATGAAATTTTTCCTAGTGTTGCAAAATGAACCACATAATGACATTGGTATGGGAAACCCAATTCAAAATATGTAACATCCCAAATATTTATAATTTTTTTCTTATTGTTATGTAAATACACTGGTAAAGGAAACTTGACTCAAGATATCCAACACCCCAAATATTTATATAATTATACCTAGTGTAATGAATTTTGATGCATAATAACATTGGTTAGGTAAATCTGACTCAAAATATATAACACCTCATATATTTATGAACTATTTTCCATTATTTTGAATTGATCTACACAATGACATTGGTACAGGAAACTAGACACAAAATATACAACACCCAAAATATTTATGTAATTTATCCTAGTGTTTCAAACTATGCCACACAAAAACATTGGTAAGGAAACCTCAATTCAAAATTTACAACACCCTAAATATTTACAAAAAAAATACCAATGTTGTGTACTACGATGTGCAATGACATTGGTATGTGAAAGTTGACTCAAAATATGCAATACCCCAAATATTTCCAAAAATTGTTCCCAATGTTGCAAACCACACAACATAATGACATTGGTATGGGAAACCTTACTCAAAATATGCAATACCCCAAATATTTATAAAATTTAACCAAGTATTGTTAATTTTACCACACATGACATTGGTATGGGAAACCAAACTCAAAATATACAATAGCCCAAATATTTTTAAAAATGGTTTATGTTGTTAATTGCATTACACAAATATTATGGTATGAGAAACTTGACTCTAAATATGAAACAACCCAAATATTTACAAAATTTATCTCATTATTATGAATTATACTACAAAATGACATTTTCAAGGGAAACCTAACTTAAAATATGAAACACACCAAATATTTTCAAAAGTTGTCCTAGTGTTGTAAATTTCACTATACAATGACATTGGTATGAGAAACCTAACTTAAAATATGCAACACCTAAAATATTTAAAAAAATTATCTTAGTGTTTTAAATTATGCACCACATAGTGAAATTTCTATGGGAAACCCAACTCAAAATATGAAACACCCCAAATATTTTTGAAATTTATCCATGTTTTTATTATTGTAACATGTAATGACATTAATATGGGAAATCAACTTAAAAATATGAAACACCAAAAATATTTTTGAAACTTTTCTAAGTATTTTGAATTGTACCATGCAATGGCATTGGTACTAGAAACTTGACTCAAAATATGAAAGAATAAAAACATTTAAAGAATTTATCTTAGTGTTGAAAATTTACATGCATAATGACATTGGTATGGGATATCCAAATCAAAATATGCAACACCTAGAATATTTATGAATATTTTCCTAATGTTTTTAATTACATGATGTAATGATATTGGTATGGTAAACCTAAATCAAAATATGAAACACCCCAATTTTTTCTAATTTTTCCTAGTGTTACAAATTCAACACATAACATTAGTAAAAAATTAACTCAAAATATCCAACACCATAAATTTTTTATAAATTTATCATAAGGTAATGAATTATGTCACACAATGAAATTGATACTTGAAACTTGACTCAAAATATGCAACACCCCAAATATTTACGAAACTTTTCTCAATGTTATGAATTATGATGCACAATGACATTGGTATGAGAAGTCTAACTCAAAATATTCAACACCCCAAATATTTCAAAAAAAATGTGTTGTGAGTTTCATGATGCAATGACATTTATACAAGAAACTTGACTCTAAATATGCAACAACCAAAAATTTTTGTAATTTTTTAGGATGTTAAGAATTAAACCAATAATTGACATTGGTATGGGAATCTTGAGTTAAAATATGTAGCACCCAAAATATTTCTAAAATTTGTTCGAGTATTATAAACCACATCACATAATGACATTTGCATAAGAAACCTAACTCAAAATATGAAACACCCCAAATAAATTGAATTTTTTTCTATTGTTACAAATTACATCATTAAATGACATTGGTATGGGAAAATCAACTCAAAATATACACCACTCCAAATATTTCTAAAATTTGTCAAAGTTTTGCATATTCTATTATGCAATGACATTGGTATAGGAAGACCAACTCAAAATATCTAACACCCCATATATTTTAAAAATTTATCCTAGTGTTGTGAATTGTGTTTCACAATGACATTTACATGGGAACCTTGACTCAAAATATGCAACACCATAGATATTTATAAAATTTGTTTTTATTTAGAATTGTTATGAAAAATGACATTGGTATGGAAAATGTGACTCAAAATATGAAACACCCCATATATTTCAATATTTTTTTACTATTTTTAGGGATTGGGACACATACACATAATGATGTTGACATGCAAAAATTTGTCACAATGTTACTAATTATGTCAAGAAACTACATTGTTTCAAGATACTAGACTCAAAATATGCAACACCCAAAATATTTTCAAAATTTGTCTTAATGTTGTGAATTGTGTCATGTAAATTATTGATGTGGGAAACATGATTTAAAATATCTAACACCACAATTATTTTAAAAATTTGTCACTATTTTATTTTTTATTTGATAAAGTAAACCTAGGTTTTATAGGGATCGAGAACCATAAAAATTGAGATAAAGAGTTATAACTAGGCCTCAAACGGTCAAACAAGCAAAAGAGAAAGGTTAATCAATATAAAATGAGAATAGACATGGGAAAAATGTGTTAATTAGGGAGACCCTCTTGGGTGTCCTTCACATTAGAATTATCCTTTGTAAGATTTTGGACTTATATTTTGAGGCCTTTTCTTTGGTATGATTCCTGGGACCCTCAGCTTGTTCACCAGGGAAAATCATCCTCAGGTGCCTCCTACCTTTCACCTTAGAGAAAGGATGCTTTAGGAGGACCCCACTAGGGGACCCCAAGGAGGATTTAGGAATATAAGGGGATTTTAATATTGGTAAAGGGGAGGTTTTGGGTAGACTACACCAACATTTGGACTATGGCCTTTGCCACTTGGTGGATCTCGTTCCAATCTTGAATATGTAAAGTATGCAACACCCCATATATTTTAATTTTTTTGACTATTGTTAGGGATTATGACACATACACATAATGATGTTGACATGCAAAAATTTGTCAAAATGTTGAAAATTATGTCAATAAACTACATTGGTACAAGATACTAGACTTAAAATATGCAACACCCAAAATATTTTTAAAATTTGTTTTAATGTTGTGAATTGTGTCATGTCAAATATTGGTGTGGGAAACATGATTCAAATATCTAACACCCCAATTTTTTTCAAAATTTGTCACTATTGTCAATTAAATTACATAATGACATTTATATGGTAATAAACCCAACTCAAAATATGAAATACCCAATTATTTCAAAAAATTGTTCCAATGTTTCAAATTTTACCATGTAATGACATCTGTAGAAGAAACCTGACACAAAATATGCAACACCCTAATTATTTAAAAAATTTATTCTAGTGTTGTGAATTGTGTTTCATAATGACATTTTTATGGGAACCTTAACTCAAAATATCCAACACCATAAATATTTATAAACTTTGTTCATATTTAGAATTGTGATGAAAAATGACATTGGTATGGAAAAAATAACTCAAAATATGCAACACCCCATATATTTCATATTTTAAACTATTGTTAAGGATTATGACACATAATGATATTCATATGGGAAATAGGACTCAAAATGTGTAACACCCCAAATATTTTATAAATTTGACTTAATACTAAAATTTGTGTTGCTCAATGACATTAGTATGGGAAACATGACTCAAAATATGTATCATGCCAATTTTTTTCAAAATTTATCCTAGTGTTGTGAATTATATTGGGCAATGACATTAATTCAAGAATCTTGACTCAAAATAAACAAAACATCCAATATCTACAAAAATTTTCCTAATTTTTTGAATTTCATTACATAATAACATTTGTATCGAAAACCAAACTCAAAATATGCAACACCATAAATATTTCAAAAATTTGTGCTAGTGTTATGAATTGTGTCACATAATGACATTGTTATGGGAGACCTATATTAAGATATGCATTAACCAAAATATTTCAAAAAATTGTCCCATTTTTGTGAGTTGTGATACATAAAAACATTGGTATAGGAAACTCAAATAAAAATATCAAACACTCCAAATATTTAAAAAAATTGTTGTAATGTTGAAAAATGCATTTGTAATGACATTGGTACAATAAACCTAAGTCAAAATATGCAACACCCAAATTATTTCCAATTTTTTTTTGAGTGTTGTGAACCATGTCATACAATGCCATTGGTATGGGAAACCTAACTCAAAATATACAACACCTTAAATTTTTGATATTTTCCCTACAATTTTGAATTGTGACATGCAACAACATAGTATAGGAAATGCAACTCAAAATATGAAACACCCCAAATAGTTTTGATTTTTATCATAGTATTGTGAATTATGTCATTAAATGAAATTGGTGTGTGAAACTTGACTCAAAATATAAAACAACCCAAATATTTAAGAATTTTTCCTAGTGTTGTGAATTGCACTATGCAATGACATAAGAATAGGAAACTTGACTCAAAATATAGATCAACTCAAATATTTTTAAATTTTTTCCAATTTTTGTGAATTATGTCAAAAAATAACA
Source organism: Torreya grandis (assembly GCA_037957365.1). Taxonomy (NCBI): domain Eukaryota; kingdom Viridiplantae; phylum Streptophyta; class Pinopsida; order Cupressales; family Taxaceae; genus Torreya; species Torreya grandis. The sequence continues at coordinate 496,524 of JARHVA010002787.1, read as the reverse complement.
TTGTTACAATAAACCTAACTAAAAATATCCAACACTCCAAATATTTCAAAATTTTATCCCAAACTTGTAAAACACTCCACATAATTACATTGGTACAAGAACCCTGATCCAAAATATGAAACACTCCAAATATTTACAAGAAATTTATTTTTTTTGTGAACCACACAATGCCTACCATTGGTATGGCAAAATTGACTCAAAATATGTAACACCTCAAACGTTTGTGAAATTTTTCCTAGTGTTACAAATTACATTACATAAAAACATTGGTACTATTAACATAACTCTAAATATACAACCCAAATATTTTAAAAAACAATCCTAGTGTTGTGAATTATCTTACGTTATTTAACTTTTAAGGGTTATAGAGTTCAATATCTAGTTTGTTAAAGGGTTTGAGTATAGTTAATTAAAGTATAAAATATGTAATAAATATAGACACTAATTTGTGTAAGAATTAACCAGATTTGATATTTTTAATAATATAAATTAATGACATAAATAAGTACTTAGTTGAAAACTAAGACAAAGGATTTGGAAGTTAAAAAATGGTACAAGAGCTAGTTTTATATTGTAAAAAAATATTCGGGTGTCAAAAACCCTCCTGGACAATAGAATCATACCTCAGATAGTATCATTGTGGTAGTAGTGTACACTTTTGGCACTAATGTCCTTTGTGTAAGAACTGATTCATTTTTAGGAGTAGTTATGTATGATTTTACTAAGATTATTCTTATATGAACAAACCCTATTTCACTATTTGTCACCTATTTTGACTAATTTTGTATAAAAATCATATACTTACATATTATCATGGTATTATATTGGCATAAATATCAAAATTATGATGTTATCTTTGTAGGATAGATATCTTCAACACCCCATTGTGATGAGATTTTCCTACATACCAATACTTTGAGGATGGATTAAGCATGATGTAGTTATCCCCACCTAAGTATTGGTGTAAGTGCAAGTGAAACTAGTATGAATTCTAGTTTGAGTGTTTTGAGTGAGGTTTCAAATTATAAATATATGTATTCTTAACTTAAGATATATGTAGATGATTGTATGCTAAATTAGAGTAGAATATGGATCAATAACCTTGATTTTGTACAACTTGTTTTGAGTTTGTTTGTATGTATTTGCATCTTATTTCAATATAGTGAATAAAGGGATGGATAAAATTCATGTATATGTGTTGATATAGTGCTTTTGTAATATGTTAAATATGTCTAGGCTAACATTAGGCATATTTTAAATATAAAATATATCTATTAGGGCTAAAAAGAGGGAGAAGGATAATAACATTGAATTAGGACACTGATAGTGGGTTCTAGTGTCCAAAGCATGGTACTAATATCTAGGTGGTCAAACTTGAGTTAATAAGGGCATAGATGCCTAAGGGAGGGTTTTAGAATAATTTTAAGATGTCTAGGGATGTGTAAGGCCCACATAAAAGACATAAGCATCAAAATAAGTCCTAAGATAGGTCTAGGGCTAAGATAGGGATGAGTAGTCTCAAGTAACACCCAATTCACTAAAGTGGAATTTTAGATGAATATATTTACCCTCCCTTTATTCTATAAACGTAAAAAATTGAAATGATTAGGATAAAGGAAAATAAATGTACCTAAACTTAACCAAAGGGCAAAGCCCATGAATCTAGATCTGAGTATGTGAAGAATGTTCCATTACATGTCCTATAAATGAAATGTGCATATCTCAGTACTTACTTAAGATATATAAAAATTAAGTAGAAAAGTAAGTAAAAATATAAGAGAGATGAAAGGAATGAATACACCTCACTAGGTATGTGAACCAATTCATAAACTTGGTGACATCCTATACAAAATGAATTAAAAAGATAAGAGAATGGAAAGGAATGGATAAACCTCAATATGTATGTGAGCCAATGCATAAACCTGGTGACATCCTATGTGTGTACCTAGTGTTCAATTAGTGTAAATATTTTATTGATCTCAATGGCTTGCTCAATCACTATGTGTGTATAGCTAAATAACTCAAGTTTGCCTTGAATCCATCATTTCCCACCCCTATTTAGTGGATCATATCTTATGAATAACTTTGATTAGATTTATGTCTTATCCAAACCTCTTATGTAGGTGGATCAACAGATCAAGTAGACTATATTCCATAATTTCCTACCCATGTGTAGTAGATTCATCTGTAACTAAATTATGTAATATAACATAAGATGTGTGACTATACTAAAATTGTATATGATGGCTCTATGGACACTCAATAGCTTTGGAATTAAAATCATCTTAGGGGCCTATCAAGTACTCATGTATGCATCTCAAGGACTACTCAATAATTCCAAATGCTAAATATGGATTAAGGCATCAAATTTGGTAAAAAATGGTGTAAATGGTGTTTTTACTTGGTACATAGAGAATGACATGGATTTTACCATTTAATTTAATCAAATAGTGTAAAAGTGAGCATACATAAATAATGTGTCATTTACATGCCCCTAAATCTAATATTTTTGCATATGGATTATTGATTTGTAATAATATGTATCTGAGTGATCATGTCATACATGATGCCCCTAATCTAAGCAAACTGGTATGATTTTCTAAAAAATTAAGCAAAAATTGATATTATGTAATTGAATCTATTCAAACTATACTACACCTACTATAATTTTATATAAAATATATACTATCTTATTTTTGTGGATACTTTATAGTAGTGACATACCTTGGAAAATAGTGTTATAGTTTTAATATCCACTTTTGTTGTTAGTGTCCAGCTCTATTGTTTCTTTTTCAATCTAACTTTTATCTCTATCTGACTATTTTACACTATGTTTTCCTTATCTTAATCTCTATATTTTGTGCCTACATGTTGAAAACTATATTCTAAGTACATTAGGATGGTATAATCTCTATTACAAAACTCTATGAATGCCCCCTATTTTAAGGGAATTTATTAAACATATGCAATAATTGTCTTCAAAATAAAAATCTCTAGATGATATGTGTTGTCTTGAGAATATTTGATATTTTCATATTAAACCAATATAATGTGTATACATGACATCAAAATTTAAGATAATCTAAGTAAAATTTGATAAGGTATGATGTATGTTAGATATAGAATTCATAATTTTATCAAGATAAATATAAAAATGTAAGCATTTGTATGGATAGAAAATATGAGTAATAAACTGAGTAATTGCCTAGCATAATAGGGCATGATGTCCATAAATGAATTGAGGAGTAAGGGTAAATTCATGAGGTCCCTCACATAATATAAAAATGAAGTGTGTAAGAATCAAGAGACAAGTTTCATGGCCATGATGCATACATGAAAGCATACATACAACACACGTGAGGCATGCAAAGTAGGCCAAGGGTCTACAATACAAGGACATGGTCACATGTCACTAAATTTGAGAAATAAATAAATAAAATAACATGTTAAAATTTCCACATACATAAATAAAAATTAAGTTAGCATGGATCCACATGGAAGGACATGTTCAAATGTCAGCACATACAATCAATAAGGCACACATAAGGACATGGGCACATGTCCAAAGCATACATATAATGAAAGGAAGTGGCATAAAGCCATAAAATTTTGGTATATTCAAATGATCTCAAATAGATATATAAGCATAGAGACATAATCAATTCTAAGCTAGTAAATAAAAAATGAAAGTATGTATGAACATGTGGTACAAATCTGCATAAGAACAAAGATTCAAGAGTATTAGTAGTTGAAAAAAATGTGAAGTTTAAGATGATTGATATATATATATATATATATATATATATAATTTTAAATATATGTTATAGATTTTATAAATATGTAACTTGGAAATCAAAACTATGTATAGGATGCCCCCAAATGGGATAATTTATCAAATGAAGAACATGTGTATGTGCCCCTAGTGGGTAAATAATATAAAATATATATATGTGTGGTGGACTTGATTCCTATAATCATCTATGAACATTCAAAAAGAATAATTAAAGCATGTGTGTATGATAAAACTAACTAAACTAACATAGATAACATATGTAGTACCTACAAAGTATAAAAAGGGTAAACATGAAAATGCATATAATCTATAAGTTATATTTTTGAAAAAATATTTGAATGTTTTTATGTTTTTGACATATTATATTGTTTTTTTATTTTTTAGATATAGGCTACGTACAAGCAACATTAAACTGAAACTATATATAGGGAGCAATAATGAATGAAACAATGTCTAAGTAAATGGTGGAAATAAATGAGATACAAAAGGTTCTACCATCCTATTTTGATAATATTTTGATGAATCTATGATTAATTATGGTTATTTACATCAATTCTTGATGAAGCAATACTTTTAGAATGTAATGTGGTCTATCTTGTTAACTACTTGCCAAAATTCATATAACTAGGTCAATATCCATAGATGTAACCATATGTATTGAATGTATGGAGGAATATAATTGTAACTAAGTAGTTGTGCTTATATTTATAAGATTATGAACTAGTGGTGTTTTCTATATGGGAAAAGGCATGAGTGTATTATAATCATCTCTATACTCTTTAGGACCTACTAGTGTGAAGCTCAATCTTCATAAATAGTCATCAATGTCAATGGGTATGGTATCATATTGTGTGTTGGCTTGGGAAGTTGTATCATAGATTTGGATATATACTTCCTCTAAATTAACAAGTCTAGTAATTGTGATATGATAATCCCATCATCCACCATGTATGGGATAAATGTGTTATAGGATGGTCCTCTTCCATCCTGGATGAAGGTAATTATTATGTAGAAGGATTTGGAATGAGTGTAAGAATATTGTTTCTAGATTCCCTAGCCTCATATATATGCATCTATTCTATAAAAAAAATGTGATGTGGGGGATCTATGCAAAATTGAGATGTCCAATCTAGATATGTAGTCAAATAAGTAGGTAAAGTAATTATACAATAGTTGAATGGATGACTATCAATTGGACAAGTGTATAAATATTTGTTGTGTAAGAAATTGACACAACTTTACAAGGTAGATGTTATAGCCTCCATGACATGTATCCAACGTATCCCAAATAATAAATATTAATGAAAATTATTAGGCATCACCTAAAATTATCTAGATAGGGTTTTTATCCCAATTGTGATATCCAATGTAATCGTACCCAATGTCTATCTATGAATGTAATCAAAACCTCTAATTTTATAATATGTCTTATAATTGGATGTTATATCAACCCCAATAGTATATATAAATGTGAGGTTTCATATGTTAAGTCTTGAACCATTATGAATTAGAACTCTTTTAATAGTGGTGATCTTTATTTATGCTTGAAAGAAGAGTGGTATATTTTGATCAATAACTAACTATGAGGTAAAGTCCTCATTGGAATAAGATATAACATCCTCAATGTCCTTGATAATGTTCATGATAGAAGAAAAATAAGTTGGATCTATGTCATGATTCAAAGATGTATGATTGAGTGTTTCAAAAAGAATATATTTGAAAATGGTTGCCTTTTAGAGTAATTCCAATATAGAAATCTTAGTTGGTGTGTTTCTTAACTATTTCATAATATAATATACTATATGATATTATGTAGGTTCCATTGTATTATTTTGGGTATGAGGAGGGAGCATGGTATTACATTTTTTTTTTGGGATGAGGAGGCACTTGATTATGTCTAGTGATAGCTTGAACCATAGGGTCTACTATTTAATAAGGGTGAGTAGTAGAGATGGGATGTGAGAGAAGATAATCAATGGGTCTAGGTGGAGGAGGAATAAAAATTTTCATTTAATATCTCCACCATTTATTAGTAATATAAGGTAAATCAAAACTATCCATGAAACAATGCTCTCCATCGAAGGGGTACTCAAGGTGAGTTTTACTGATATGTGAAATATGTTGAATTCTAACATGATCCATGAGAGGAGTGGCATACATGTGCATATTTATACAAATATAAGGTAATATATATTTAAAAAACCACAATACTTTCTCCAAAAAATTAGAAAATAGAATCCATCATGATAATCATGATAAAAAGATGCAAAATGAAAAACTAATCTAATTATATAAATAAAAAGGGAAACCCAAATGGTACACTATGTTTTTAATAAATATATTTGAAGTAAGTTGGGTTCACCAAAAGACTTAAATTTCAAGGGTTATGGAGTTAAATACCTATGTTGTTAAAGGGTTTGATTATAGTAAATTAGGGTATAAATATGCAATACAATCATTGATTTATGGAAGATTTGACTTGGATTGATATTTCTAAAAATAACAAAGAATGACACAAATAAGTAATTAACTAGAAATTGACTGAGAGGAAGGATCTAAAAGCTAAAGATAGGTACAAGAGCTAGTTTTAGTGTTATAAACAAGATCCAAGTGTCATAAAGCCTCTTGAACAATAGTGTCATGCCTTAGACAATATTAATATGAGACTATTGTCCACTTTTGATGTTAAATTCCCTATGTAATAATGATATATATTTTTGGGAACAATTATGTCTGAGTCTACTAAGTCTAATCCTACATGAAAAAACCTTGATTCAATATATATGAATTATTTGGATTGGTTTTGTATACAAATCTTAGACTTACATGTTTTTAGGGTATTTTATTGGCATAAGTAGTAAAAGTGTGATGTTATTTAGGTAAGGTACACATCCTCAACACCCTTTTATGATGAGAGTTTCCTACATTCTAATACTTCAAGGATGGATCAAGCCGATGTAATTTTTACCACCTAATTTTTGGTGCAAGTGCAAGTGAAGATAGTATGAATGTTAGATTTTATTCTTTAAGTGAGGTTTGAGGTTGGAAATCTATGTTTTCTAAGCTTAAGATGGTAATAGATGATTGTATACTAAATTAGGGTAGAATATGGGTAAATAACATTGATTGTGCACAACTTATTTTTAGTTTATTTATATATATTTGAATCTAATTTCCATCTAGTGAATAAAGTGATAAAAATCATGTATATATACTAATATGGTGTTTGTGTGGGGTTTTAAATAGGTATATATTAACCCTAGGTGTATTTTTAATTGAAAATATATCTATTAGGGATAAAAAGAGGGAAAAGGAATATAGCACCAAACTACGACACTATTGTATGATGCTAGTGTCCAAATTATGGAGCTAATGTCTAGGTGGAATAACTAGAGGCACTAGAGTCCTAGATCCCTATGTCTAGGTCTGAAACTAATTTTGAGAGTTATATAGATGTGTAAGGTCTACCAAAAATTTGGATAAGTGTTTATATAGCTCTTAAGATAGGTTTCAGGTTAATCTAGGTATGGTTGGTCTCAAGTAACACTCATTACACTGAACTAACATTTTAGATGACTACATTTCCCCCATTTATTATATAAATGTAGTAAAATGAAATGACTAGAATAAAATAAAATAAATATGCCTAGACTTACCTATGATATGAAGCCCATCTTATGGGTTTGAGTATGTGAAGCATGCTCCATTGCATGTCCTATAAATGAAATGTGCATAGATCAGTCCTTACTTAATAGATATCATAAACATAGACAAAATTTAGTAAAGAGATAATACAGAGGAAAATAAAAAATACACTTTACCAGGTATGAAAACCAATGCATAAACTTGGTGAATTCCTATGTGGGTATATCTAATGATCAATCAATTAATAACTTGGACTAAGTTGAATGGATTGCTTCATACCCATGTGTAGGTCGATCAAGAAATAAAGCTAATATTGACTTCATCATATACCACCCTTGTTGGATCATGACATCTAAGTATCTTAGATTGGAATTATGGCTTATCCAACCATCTTATGTAGGTAGCTCAAGAACTCAAGTAGACTATGACTCCATCATTACCTACCCATGTCTAGTAGATGCATCTATAACAAATTTAATAATGTAACTAAATTTTTATGACTATAAATAAAACTTTATATAATAGCTTTATGGCCATTTGGGAACTTTGGGATGAATAATAGCTTAAGGGTCTCTCAAGCACTCAAGTATGTAACTCAAGGACTACTCAGTAATGCTAACCACTAGAGTAAGGCATCAAATATAGTAAAAACTAGTAAAAATGGTGTATAAATTAAAAAATTAGAGGACATGGAGTTTTCCATTCCATTTAATCAATTAGGAAAAAGTGAGAATACAAAAACAATATGGCATGCACATGCTACCAAATTTGATATCTATGTATATAGATTCAAGGTTAAGTTTTAATAATCTATATCTAACTATATAAAACTAAAATGGGAGTGATCATGCCATGCATGATTCCCATAATTTGAGTAAATTGGTATAATTTTGTATAAAATTGAGCAAAAAATGATAATTTGTAATTGAATCTATGCAAACCTAGACTATACCTATTATAATTTTATATCAAATCTAGATTTTTATTTTTCTAGGGTTACTCGATATTAGTGACATACCCTTGGATAGTAGCATTATAATTCTAATGTCCACTTTAAGTTCTAGTTTCCAACTAAGATTTTTTCTACCAAACTGATTATGATATTTGTCTCATTATTTTCCATTATGTTTTCCTAAAACTAAGCTCTATATTATATGCCTGCATGCTATAAACTATACTATGAGTACATTTATATGGTTTGATCTCTATGAAAAAACTCTATGAATTCCCTCTCTTTTGAGGTAAATTATTAAAATTGTGAAATAATTATCCTCAAAATTTTTTTAAAAAAAACTTTGCATGGTACGTGTTAGCTTGAATATAAATGATATATGTGTAATAAACCAGTATAATGTGTATGCATGACATTAAAATCTAATAAACTTTGAGAATATGTTGCTAATGTATGATGTGTGTAAGATCTAGCATTAAAAAGGATATATAGATAGATATAAGAATGTAAGAATGTGTATGGACAATAATCTAAGTAATAAATTGAGTACTACCTAGGGGAATGGAGCATGACGTCTATCAAGGAACCCAAGGAGGAAGGGGAGATTCCTGATGTCCCTCATGACATATAAAATTATAGGGTGTAACAATAAAGATTCAAGTGTCATGGCCATGTTGCATACATGAAGTCATACATACAACACACATAAGGCATGAAAAGTAGGATAAGGGACCACAATACAAGGGACCTAGGTAAATGTCACTAAATCTAAGAAAGCAATGCATACGAGGACATGTTCAAATGTCCACAAACACAAAGAGAAAACATGTTTGCATAAATCCACATAGAATGACATGTTCAATTGTTCACATATGCAATTAGGAAATCACACAAGGACATGGGTGCATGTCCAAATAATATATTAGATTAAAAAAAGTGGCTTATAACCCTATAATAATGGAATATTCTATTTTTCTCGAATATATTTAGAATCATATAGACATAATAAATTCTAAACTAAGAAATATATCAATGAAAGTATGCATAATCATGTGGTAAAAATCTGCATAAGAGTAAAAATTTACATAAATTGAGTCTATAATAGTAATAGTTGGCAAAATCTATGTAGTATAATATGATTAATACCAAAATATAAACAATGTTAAATCTATGATATGGAGTATATAAATATGTAACTTGAAAATCTATAATCTATGTAGAAGATGCCCCTAATGGCTGAATGTATCAATGATGAAGCTATGTATGTGCCCCTAGTGGGTAGATAGTAGTAACTATGGATCTATGTGATGGATTTGAGTCTTGTATGAGTCTAAACACACCTAAAAATAAGAATTGAATATTGTATATATGATAAAACCAACTATACTAAGATAGATATTATATGTAGTACTTGGAAAGAATAAAGAATTTAAACATGGATATGCAAACAATCTAAATTTTATGTATTTGATAAATATTTAAATGTATTTGTATTTTTTTAATATATAATATATGTATAAGAAAACATGAAAATGAAAGTATATATAAGGATAAAGGTAAGAGGAACTATGTATAAGTAGGGAGGAACAAATTCACTGATGAATCTCGTAAGAGACCCACCATCAATGTGGTGTATATCAAAATAGGAACGATAAGCCATCATGAAGTGTAATTGATATGTTTTGATTTTATTAAGTTGTAACATGAATTTGATTATTATTCATTATTAGTATCTTGGTAATCATAATAACCTAGATTTTTCCTCTCATTATTGTCATCTTGATTTTGAACTAATGGAATGTTAGTGTTGACTTTTATTGTATCTCTATATTTTTCCCTTATAAATTATATATGTAAATGATTTTAATTAGTATGTTCCATAAACTCCAAGCCTTGTTGACCAATATTATCAACTAATAGAATAAGAATAGTGATGCCTTGGACATACTTTCCCAAGCCTTGATTATGATAATCAAATTATTGTAGATATTTTTGACCAAACCCATATTGTTTTGAATGTAAGACCTCTTTATGGAGAGGTATATTTGTATCTTTTATTTTCTTTACCTTTGTTTATTGTACTATTTCTTTCTTTGAATATGTTTTGTGAACCTTTTTTATTTTTGAGGTATGCTTTAGTAACCACTTTTGTACTATTTCTAAATTTGGCCCTTTTTGAATTTGTACATGTGTTATTGTATGTTTTTTGATGATGTATCACTATTTGAGTCATATGTAACAAGTACTTATTTTATTTTTCTTTTTAATGCTAAACATAAATCATTATGGTGTCCATACATTCTAATAAATGCACAATAATATATGGATATCCTCACTAGATGTAGATTAGGTAGGTTGATCAAATTAGATTTGATTATTTGCCTTAAAATCTCACTTAAACTTATATTTTATCTAAATTTTAAGTTTTATTGATTTTAAGCCTTACTTTATTAAAGGGCCCGAGTATAGCAAATTAGGGTATAAACTATGAAATAAATACATCCATTTATTTGTTGAATAATTAACCTAATATGATATTTCTAATAATAGCAATGAATGACATAAATAAGTACTTAGTTAGAAACTTGTTGAGACAAAGGATATGGAAGCTAAAAACTAGTACAAGAGCTAGTCTAAGTGTTACAAATAAGATCCAAGTATCAGAAACCATCCTAGATAATAATATCATACCTTGTATAGTAGCATTTTGGTGTTAGTTTCCACTTTTGATGTTAATGTATTATGTGTAAGAATTGATGTGTAATTTTGAAATCAGTTGTGTCTAAGTTTGGTAAGCCTATTCTTGTGTAGACATACCCTAATTCACTATTTGTGACATGTTTTGACTTATTTTATATGCAAACCCTATACTTCCAAGTTGTTATCGTATTAAATTGGCACAATTATCAAAAGTGTGATTTTATCTAGGTAGGATAAACATCCTCAACACCCCACTGTGATAAAATTTGCCTATATACCAATACTTTGAGGAGGGATCAAGATTGATGTAGTTCTCTCCCCTTAAGTGTTGGTACAAGTGCAAGTGCAAGTGAGGATAGTATGAATGTAATTTTGAGTTCTTTAATTGAGGACTGAAACTATAAATATGTGTATTTTAAGATTAATATGGTTGTATATGACTATATGTAGAAGTAGGGTAGAATAAGGATCAATAACCTTGATTGTACAAAACTTATTCTTAGATTATTTGTATTTATTTACATCTAATTTCCATCTAGTGAATAAAGGGATAAAATTCATGTATATATATATTGATATGGTGCTTGTAGAGGGTTTTAAATAGGTCTAGGTAGATCCTAGGTGTCTTTCAAATTCAAAGATATTTTTTGGGGATAAAAAGAGGGTAAAGGAAAATATCACCAAATTGGGACACTTAATGGGGCACTAATGTCCAAAGTATGGAACTAATGTCCAGGTGGTATAACTTGAGTAACTAGGGTATTGGATGCATAAAGGAGGTTATGAGACTAATGTTGAGATTTTTAGGCATGCATGAGGCCTACACAAAAGTTAGATAATTGTCTATATAGGTCCTAAGATAGGTTTAGGGCTAAGCTATGGATGGGCAGTCTCATGTAACACTCATTACACTAAAGTGACATTTTATATGACTACATTTAACCCCCCTTTTATTATATGAATGTAAGAAAGCAAAATGAATAGGATAAAGAAAAAGAAACATACCTAAACTTAACTAAGAGGTAAATCCTATGAATATAGATCTAATTATGTGAAACATGCATAAAATTAGTACTTATTTAAGAGACAACAAAATCAAAGACAAAACTAAGTAAAGAGATAAGAGATAGGAAAGTAATGAATACACCTCAATGGGTATATGAACCAATGTATAAACATGGTAACATCATGTGTGTGTAGTTAGTGATCAATCAGTGAATAAATTGGACTGAGTTGAATGGCTTACTAAATCCCCATGTGTGGGTATCTTAATAACTCAGTTTGGATTTAACTCCATCTTTACCCACCCCTGTTTAATGGATCATAACCTAAGAATATCTTTGATTGAAATGATGGCTTGTCCATCGCTCTTATGTAGGTCGCTCAATAACTCAATTACACTATGATTCCATCATTTCATACCCATGTTTAGTAGATGCATATATAATCTAATTATGAAACATAAATTAAATATATGATTGTAACAAAAAATATGTTTAATAGCTTTGCATCCGCTTGAGAATGATAGAATGAAAAACAAATCAGGGGCCTCTCAGACACTCAAGTATATAGCTTAGGGACTACTAATTAATGTGAATAATTGAATATGGAATAAGGCATAAAATATAGTACAAAGTGGTGTAAATGGTTTCTAGATTAAGAACTTAGTGATTGGCATAAAGTTTGTAATTCCATATGATCAACTAGTGAAAAAGTGAGCATACAATAATTATGTGTCATGCACATGCCCCTAAATCTAATATCAATGCATATGGATTCTAGATTGAGTTGTAATAATATGTATTTGATTATCTAAAACTGAAAAAATATTAATCATGATGTACATGATTCCCCTAATCTGAGTAAACTAGTATGATTTTATGTAAAACTAAGTATAAATTGATAATCTGTAATTGAATCTATATAGATTTGGACTATACCTATTATACTTTTCTTGAAAATATATATTTTACTATTTATGGGGATATTTGTTAGTATCACCATACTTGGATAGTACCATCATAACACTAATGTACACATTTGGTGCTAGTGTCCAAATATGTTTTTTTTATACCAAACTGACTCTTATCTCTATTTGACTATTTTCCTATTTTCTTGATCCTAAGTTCTATATTTTGTTCCTACATGATGAAAACTATACTCTAAGTGGATTTAGACGTCCTAATCTCTATGATAAACCTATGTGAATACCCCCTTATTTGAGGGGAGTTGATGAACATGTGTAATAATTAACCTCTAAATAAATATCTATGCATGATGTGTGTTAGCTGATCATATATGATATCTATGTAATAAGCCAATATAATGGCTATACATGACATTGGAAGGTAATATAATCTAACCATAAGTTATTAATCCATGGTGTATGTTAGATATAACATTAAAAACACTATTGATATAGATCTAATCATGTAAACACATTTATGAAAAGCAAATCTAAGTAATAAAATAAGTAACCACCTAGGGGATGGGGCATGATATCCATCAAGGCACCCAAAGAGGAAAGGGAGATGCATGACATCCCTCATGACATCTAAAACTAGAATGTCTAACAAGTAAGAGATAAGTGTCATGGACATGATGCATACATGAAAGCATACATAAAACACACATGAGGCATGAAAAGTAGGCCAAGGGGCCATAATAAAAGGGACATGGGCACATGTTACTATTTTTAAGAAATAAATGCATACAAGTACTTGTTCAAATGCATATATAATAAAACAAAAATCAATATGGTGTAGATCCACATGGAATTAAATTTTCAAATGTCCACATACAAAATCAAGAAGGCACACAAAAGGACATGGGCACATGCTCAAATCATACATACAATGAAATGAAGTGGCATGGAGCCATAATACAATGACATATGTAAATTTCCTCAAGTAAATGTAGAAGCATAGAGACATAATCAAGTCTAAACTAGTAAATATATAAATTAAATTATGCATGAACATGTTGTACATATATTTATAAGATAACATATGTACATAAAGTGGTTCTAGATTAGTAGTATTCTACAAAAACATCTATGTAGTGTAGGATGATCAATATATAGATATAAACAATGCTAAATCTATGATATAGAGTATATAAATATGTAACTTAGAAACTAGAACTATGTATAGGATGCCCCCAAATGGGAAAATGTATCAAATGAGGAACCTATGTGTGTTCCCCTAGTGGGTAGATAGTAACAATTCTAGATTTGTGTGGTGGACCTAAGTCCTGTAATAATCTACAAACACTAAAAAAGAATAAGTGAATCATGTATGTAAGATAAAACTAACTATACTAACATAGATAAAATATGTATTATCTAAAAATTATAGTAAATGGAAACATAAAAATCCATACAATCTATAATTTTTATTTTATGAGAAAATATTTGATTTTTTTATAGAAAATAGTTAGATAGAGATAAGAGTCAGTTTGGTAGAAAAAAAACATAGTTGGACACTAGCACCAAAAGTGTACATTAGTGCTATAATGGTACTATCCAAGTATGGTGATACTATCCAATATACCCATAAATAATAAAAACTATATTTTTGAGAAAATTATAGTAGGTATAATCCAAGTCTACATAGATTCAGTTACATAATATCAATTTATACTTATTTTTACACAAAATCATACTAGTTTGCTCAGATTAGGGGAATCATGTGCATCATGATCAATCTTCTTTTAGTTTTAGATACTCAAATACATATTATTACAACTCAATCTATAATCCATATACATATATATTAGATTTGGGGGCATGTGCATGACACATGATTTTTGTATGCTCACTTTTTCACTAGTTGATTAGATGGAATGGTAAACTCCATGTCAATCACTAAGTTCTTAACCTAGACACCATTTGTACCACTTTGTACTATATTTTATGCCTTATTCCATATGCAAATATTTACATTAATGAGTAGTCCCTAAGCTACATACTTGATTGCATGAGAGGCCCCTGAGTTATTTTTCATTATATCATTCTCAAGTCATATAGTTGTTACATATAGTTTATATTACAGTCATATAGTTTATCCTAAGCTCTATATTTTGTGCATGCATGATGAAAACTATACTCAAAGTGCATTTAGATGGCCTGATCTCTATGATAAACCTATGTGAATACCCCCTCATTTGAGGGGAGTTGTTGAACATGTGTAAGAATTATCCTCTAAATAGATATCTATGCATGATATGTGTAAACCTAAGCATATATGATAGCTATGTAATAAACCAATATAATGGATATACATGACATTTTAATGTAATATATTATGATAATAGGTTGTTAATGCATGGTGTATATTATATATAACATTCAAAAAACTATTGATATAGAGATAATCATGTAAACACATGTATAGACAACAAATCTAAGTAATAAAATAAGTAAGCACCTAGGGTATGGGGCATGATATCCATCAAGACACACAAGGAGGAAGGGAAAATACATGAGGCACATCATGACATTTAAAACTAGAGTGTGTAACAAGTAAGAGGCAAGTCTCATGACCATGATACATACATGAAAGCATACATACAACACACATGAGGCATGTAAAGTAGGCCAAGGGGATATAATAAAAAGGACATGGGCACATGTTACTATATCTAAGAAATAAATGCATACACATAAATGTTAAAATGCATACATAATAAAATAATAAGAAATATGGTGTAGATCCACATGGAATTAAATGTTTAAATGTCCACATACACAATTAAGAAGTCACACACAAGGACAAGGGCACATGCTCAAAGCATATATACAATGAAATGAATTGGTGTAAATCCATATAAAAATGGCATATGTAAATTCCCTAAAGTAAACATAGAATCATAGAGACATAATCAAGTCTAAACTAGTAAATATATAAATGAAAGTATGCATGAATATGTTGTACATGTATTTATAATAGAAAATGTTTACATAAAGTGGTTCTAGATTAGTAGTAGTCTACAAAAACATCTATGTAGTTTAGGATGATCAATATCTAGATATAAACAATGCTAAATCTATGATATAGAGTATATAATTATGTAACTTGGAAACTAGAACTGTGTATAAGATGCCCCCAAATGGGAAAATGTATCAAATAAGGAACCTATGTATGTTCCCCCAAGGGGTAGATAGTAACAATTCTAGATCTGTGTGGTGGACCTAAGTCCTATAAGAATCTATGGAAACTAAAAAAGAATAAGTGAAACATGTTTGTAAGATAAAACCAACTACACTAGCATAGATAACATATGTAGTACCTAAGAAGTATAGTAAATGGAAACATTGAAATGCATAAAATCTATAATTTGTATTTTATGAGAAAATATTTCATTTTTATTTTTGTTTTTGAAATATTATATTGTTTTTGTACTTTTTAGATATAATCTATGTACAATCAACATGAAAATTAAACTATATAAGGATCAAGAATAAATGAAACTATATATAATTAGGTAGGAACATACTAACTAATGAGTCTCGATAAAGACTTACTATCAAGGTGTCATGTATCAAATAAAGGAAGATTAATCATGTGTGATGTTTGATAAGGTATTTAAAGTCTAGGAACTAGATGTACTAACTGATCTATAGATCACACTACTCGTGGAGTAGAGATATGAATATGTGAAGCTGACTCAACTAGCTTGTGAAATATTGGGCTGTTAGGGACCTAGGTGGAAGATGATGTAGCTGACATAGATGCTCTATGTTAATATCCTTGGGAGCTCAATAACACTAATCTTATAATGAAAAGGGTAGAGAAATTCTCTCTAAAAACTATAACATGTATCTAACATAGGGGTATCTCAAATAATGGTCTCCATGGGAATGTATTAATAAGTCATAACATTGTATAAGCAAACCTCACCTATGTTGGTTGCTCAACTAAAATTTGTGGTGTGCTAATGGAAACTATTGGGAATGGTGAAGAAACATTTCAACCCAAAATTTTGAAGAGTTAATAAAAAAACATCTCACAAGGAAGGTTCAGAGAAATGAGATGCAAATCAAATTAATTCAAGTGTTATTCATAAATCAGATGCTAGGAAGAGTAGAGATATGAATCTATGAATTTGACACAACTAGCTTGTGAACTATTGAGATCTTAGGGACATAGGTAGAAGATGATGTAGCTGACATGGATGCTTTGTGTTAATATCCTTGGGAACTCAATAACACTAATCTTAGAATGAAAGGGATAGAGAAATTTTCTCTAGAAATTATAGCATGTATCTAACATAGGTTTATCTCAAATAATAATCTCCATGGGAGTGTATTAATACGTAGTAACACTATATAATAATACCTCACCTATGTTGGTGCCTCAACTAAAATTTTTGGTGTGTTAATGGAAACTATTAAGAATGTTGTAGAAACATTCCAACCCAAGATTTTGAAGTTTTAAAAACAAAAACATCACACAATGAAGGTGCAAACAAATGAGATGCAAATCAAATCAAGTCAAGTGTTATTCAAAAATGAGATGCTAGTATAATATGAATACCTTGCATAAGTAGGCAAGGTAAAATAAATAACTAGCCTAACTAACCAATGTGGGATAAATCCTAACATAGGATAAACTATTAAAAGGAAAAAATAAATATATAATATACTATCAAACATGAGAAATACATACTATAACACCCCCCCCACCAAGTTGAGCTAAGGGCTAATAATAGCCAAAAAATAAATAATGGCATATTCATAGTATGGGTCCTAATAACTAGGCCTAATAAGGTACTCATGTACAATATGTATTCATTAAAAGATTAAGTAATATGTATTTAAGAACACTCCCAAGGACAAATTCTAAAACTTGAATCATGCCATGCAACTTAGGGAAATGAAATGTACAAAAGGCTTCATGAAGATGTCTACAACCTGATGATGAGTTAAAATGTACTCTAATTTATCAACTCCATCTTGAATGTCCTAATAAATGAAGTTCATGTGTACCTCAATGTGCTTGATCTATTGGAGTTCAATTGGGTTGTGAGATATGTGAATTTCACTCTAGTTTTCATACCAAAGTATAGTGCTTGAATCTTATATGAAGCAAATTCTATTAATAATTGATGAATCCAAATAATCTATTGACTAATTATAACTAATTCCCTATACTTATCCTCTATAAATGAAACTGCTTATTACAAAACCAATAAATAGGTGAATAACCAAGACAAAATATGTATCTATAAGTGAAATTCCTATCATCAAGAAAACTTGCCCAATCTAAATCTATGTACCAAGCCAACTAAGTATAACCCCTAGTTTAGTGTAATCCAAAATGAGTAGTGCCTCATAGATATCATATAATCCTCTTAGCAATCTAAAAATGATGGTCATGAGGGGCATGTGAAAACCTAGATACAAGACCAAATGTAAATGAAATTTTAGGGTGAGTATGGGTCAAATACATAAGAACTCCAACCATTTGTTCATGTAGGATCACAAAGTGGAGTAGTAAAAGTGTGAGTTAGAGTCACTTTAAACTAAAAAATATAAGGACTTGTCTTATAATCATCCATGACAAAATGCTAAATAATATTAAGGTTGTACTTTTGTTGACTCAAATAAATCCTTGTATCTAACTGTGAAATCTATAAACCAGAGAATAAATTCAAAAGATGAAGATCTATCATGTTGAACTATGTTCAGAGTGCCTACTAAATAGTTTGAATCTGATAAGAAGATTTTCCTTTGAGAAGTAGATCATCAACATACAAGACTAGTATTAAATATCCTCCCTAATATGTTAAATATACACTATGGTATCAAAATGACAATAACCAAAGCTAGTGGAGAGAATAAATAAATCCATATTTTCATACCAAGCACAAAAGGCCTATCTAGTACCATAAATACACCTCCTAAGTCAAAAAACAAGAGTCAAATCATAAACAATCCCAACAAGATTCTCCATATATATATTCTCTTGCAAGTATCCATGTAATAAATCACTATTAACATCAATCTAATACACTATCCAACATTTTAATATAGAAAGAAAAATTACAAGGTGAACATAATCCATCTTGGAAATGGGTATAAGATTCTTTTAGTATTAAATACATTCTACCTTTGAGAACCCCTTTGTAACAATATGTGCCTTTTACTTATCAATGATCCCATTAGCTACATACTTCGTGTGGTAAATCCACTTTCACCTAACAAAATTTCTTCCCTTAGGAAGAGTGACAAAATCCCAAGTGTCATTTTTCATCAATGAAGAATACTCATTTGTCTTCACATCATCCCACTCTTATATCCCATGATCCTATGAAAAAGATTATGGATCCCCAGAGAATGCTTGATAAAAAAGTCCAGTACCAATAAAATGTGCATGATGATGTCAAGTGGGTGGATGATCCTATATGAAAGGTGTTGCCTTAGAAACTATAGTATAATCCCACCTTGACATATTAGTAATATCAATGTGAATATGATCGTAATCCTATATAATATCCTCATGAATCTCCTAAACTGGCTCCTCAAATAATGAATCCTCAAGAGGAGGTGATGAATAATCAAAATAATAAGGCATATGGTAATATTAAGATCCTTAAGATGTGAAGTGTTCATCAAATTATACATGTTTTAAAAGTGAGAATCATGATTATTAGGATCTAAAAGATGATAAGTTCTCATATCCTCATAATAACATACAAAAATCAAAGGTTTGTTATTCTTATCCAATGATTTTCTTTTATTATTTGGTACAAATGCTCAAGAAAGGCTCCCTAAGTCTTGTAAAAATGAGACATCATGCTTGGTTCTAAACTAATCCTCCTCCAGAGTCATTTGCTCAAGTGTTTTATATGGTTTATAGTTTTGAATGTAGTTCACACAATTAATTTCCTCTACCCAATAAATAGGAGGTAAATCCCATGAATGCATCATGTAGTTATACATGTCCTTCAAAGTTCAATTCTACCATTCTAAAAAGTGATTATTATATGAAGTATGTGTAATAGAATACTGTGAACAATACCATAGGATGACAAAAATTTAGAGAACTCTCAACTGAAGTAATCCCCCCCATTATTTGTATGAAGATTCTTGATGCAACTATAAGACTATTTCTCAACCAAATCCTTGAGTAATTTGAAGTGTGAAAATAAATCATTCTTGTACCTGAGGAAATAAACCCAAGTACACCTCAATAAATTATCAATAAAGGTAAGTGCATACTTAGCCTCATTGGTAGAAGGAATAGAAAAGACCATAAAATCATTACACACAAGCTCAAGTGGTGAATAAGATATCGTGGACATACCCTAAATAAATGGATATTGGTGTTTTTTCCCTAATTCAAAACCAAGGAAAACTCCATAGATACATGAAACTATAGGAAGAACCTTTACCATACTGTGAAATTTCAACTCCTTCAAATATATGTATTTTAGGTGTCTAATTATCTCATGCCAAAGTTGAATCTTATTATCTACATGAGAAATGAAAAACATCCCTAAATGAGGAGTATCATCGAAACTCTCAAAATAATAGAGTCAAAAACTATGATCAATAACACACTATGCAATAAGTGTGTGTGTCTCTAAAAAATATTGAACTTTAGCACCCTGTGATGTGAAAGTTATTGTCTTACCCTAATTAGAATGACAAATATGATAAACTAAAAGTATATTATTGGTGATATCTGGAACATTAAATTTATTATTGATGTGGCCACTATCTAGCTATATGTCACCCTTCCCCTTAACATAAATAAAAGAAGAATATCTAATCTCAATGCTGGAATTAAAACTCAAACCAAGAGATACAAAGGACTCCTTAAAAGAAGTCATATGGTATTAAGCACCAAAATATAGAACCCAACTATCTGAAACAAGTGATTGTGATATCTTGACAACATTAAGTGCCTTACCATGCTCATGATATGGAGGAGTAGAGATATAAATATTGTGTTTCCTCATCACATCCTCTAGGGATTGCATTATATTAAAACACCTATAATCTTCATGACCAATTACCCACAATAGGATCAAGATAATATAGAGTTATTCTTGGATTTGGAAGATGATTTGGGTTTAGATGTGTTGTTGTTGGGCTTAAGTACATTTTGAGATGGATGAAGAGTTTTTTTACTATTACTATTAGTTTGTCCCTTGTTATTAGGATGTGCTTCTAATAATGTTTTTTTAGAGGTGGAAGACTCAAGGTGAGACAATTTGTATTCCTCCCTAGTAAATATATCATAAATAACTCTAGATCTGGAATTTTGAATGTGGAATCTAAGGCATCCATTCTAGATAAAAAGGTAGAAGCAAAGATTTGGAATGGACCACTCAACTTAAAAAAAAATCAAGTACACATACTCTTCATATTTATTATCTCATCCACTCCCATTAAATTGATTCAACAAATTCTTAAACTTAGTGAGGTAGTAGTCATTTGGATTGAGTGAAGTAAGCTCCACTTCAAGTGCATATCTCTCAAGTGATCTACTTTCCAAAATAAACCATTTATCTTAGACCATATTTTGAATGGAGTATCACACCCATCCAAATGAAATTAAAATATATCACTCACATAAGTCCAACTTAAACCCATACACTCTTCAAACTTACATTAGTGTTGAAATTATTCAAACTCAAATGTAAACTATGGTCAAGTTTTATTCATTAGGTACCATAATCTTTTGCATTTTATGCTTATTTTTATTCAAGGTCTCCATGTATGGTAATTTTGTGTAGTAAAAGTCTCATAATGGTCAATACCATAATTATAATCCATGATAGTGAGTTACCAAAGAGAAGAAATAATACAAAAGGGTACACAAAATTGGCATTAAGACAACCCCCCAAAAGATTGTATTGAGGACAACCCCCTAATTTGACACTTTATAAAAGGAGTGAATTTTTAAAAATTAATGACACCAATGGATATATAAATGAAAACCATACACTTTCAAAAAAAATAAATCTCAAATCTAAGTTACGGTTCAAAAGTTAGAGGATTTATGAATTCCTGTAAAATGGGTCAAAATATAAAAAAAAGACACTACAAACTAATTTTAGTGACCAAATAAAAAAATAATGTAGGTGTATAACCACTCCTTATATTTTTAATTTAACCAAGAACATATTCAAGTGAACCAAAGTTAAAAATAACCATCTGGGTGACCTTAGTATGCATGCAAGTGAGTTGGACTCCCTCTTTAAGGAAAAAATACAACTTATAAAAGAGATAATGTATGAACATGCTATTTTTGAGAGAATAGGAGGATAAATGTGGTTATTATCACTTTAACAGAGGGAGGTATTATCCAAGTCAAAAAATAACTAATGCCTTAATATTCCATAGCAATCTAAAATGAAAATTTCCATCACATAAGACGAAAAAGGGAGAAAGGCATCTCAGTCCAAATTGCCAGCTAGGAAAAAGAGAGCTCTAATGCCACCTTCATTACTTCCAAAAACATCCACACAAACCACCTCACACTCTATATTTTGTGTAGTCATCAACACTTTAAGTGGTACATTCCTACTTTCCAATGCAGTAGTTCATCTTTCAATGCCACTTTCCTCTTCCAATGCCCTTGTTACACTTCCATATAGTATTAAATGATTCAAAAATAAAACATAGATATATATTTTTCAATGCCAAGATCACCTCAACACTTCCTCTCCTCCACATAGGCCACTTTAGACCCACTCTCAATACTCTATGCTACCTATGCAATCATGATTTTAAGGCAATTGGTAAGATTGTAAACAAACATACAACTCTTTTTTGTCCTTTCATGTAACAGATCCCTCATATACATCCCCTCCAAATTCTAATGCCACCTCAAACATCCCTCTAGGAAAAAATCAACACAAATTTCCTTGAAAAAAATCCAATGTTGAGAATCCAAATGCAATGCCAAGTTAAAAAACTCACAACAAAAAGGGGCTAATCTAGATTTGAAACACTTAGCTCCAAGGAGGAATTCTAACACTTATTCAAATTTCACCACAAACTCCATGCTTTAATAAGGATAAAGGCGTAGGCCCTAGAATAATTCCATTCCTTTATTCAAATCCTAGTGATGTCCTTGGAATATTTCCAATGCTCTCATCCACTCTTCCAACCAAGAAGAAAACCAACCGCTTTCTTAAAAACTTCAATAAAAGTGTGAGATTTGGTAAGAGGGGGAAAAAAGGTTGAGGATATATGACAAGGGAAGAAGTTATAGTAGGGGAAGTTTAATAAAAAAATTGTAGCAATTCTAATGGATGTAATACCTCAAATCTTTGATACCATGTTAAGAATGGTGAATAAACATTCCAACCCAATATTCTAAAGTGTTAACAGTAAAAACATCACACAAGGAAGATATAGACAAGAGATGCAAAGAAAATAAATTCAAGTGTTATTCAAAAGTGAGATGATAGTACAATAGGAAGCCTTTGCATAAGTAGGAAAGGAAAAACAAATAACTATCCTAACTAACCAATATGGGATAGATCATCACATAGGACAAACTAGCAAAAAGATGAAATAACTAGATAATACACTAGTAAACATGACAAATACATACTCTAATAGAAATTGTAATCAAAACTATAACTGGTGGATGGCGTGTACCTATATATGGGATAATAAAAAGATATTCATATAGAAGGACCTCAACTATAACCACCTAATTATTATGCATATACTTTTGGAATCTATGTATGGTATATGGAATGTCTTGAAGTTGTTATATCCATGGCCTTCCCAATAACATGTCCAATGTGATTGCACTAGGTACAAATAAGAATCTAGTGGCCACATGTGTTTTCCCAACCTATAATGGGAGTACAATCTCCCTAATGGATATCTAAATATGGACAATAAAACCATAAATAATAATATCATTTAGAGAAATGTCCTACTTTAAATAACCCAAATGACATACAAGTGTAATGTTTCACATGTTAATACTTGACCCATTTTCAACCATGATACTTTGAAAAGGATAATGATAAATGTAGGCTCATACAAAGAGTAAATATAAATATAAATAAAAATCAATAATATCCTACTCTGAGAAAGTGATGAGAGGTCTAGCTAGCATTGTAATATGATATAGAACAATGATATTAAGTATGGTGTGTGTGTCCTATATAGTAGTATGATAATATGCTAGTGTCGGATGTGCCTAATATGTATAGTGAACACCTAAAGTGTCTCTTGCCTCATTAGTTGTATGTTTTAGAAATGGATCCAAAAATATTTTAATTATATTAGATTCCATTGGTTAAATTTAGGTGCCTCTATAGGTGTGCCCACATCACTAATGTTGGCCTCTATCAAATATTGTATCTTATGTCTCAAATTGATGCATTTATTTGTAGTATAGACTAGTTCCCTCCAATAGTCATATAATGCATTGGAATCATAAATATTTTGAAGAGGCTTAGTCATATAAAAATCTTTGATGTGAGGGAGATATATGACATTACATTTGAAGATTTACTATAAAACATGTGTTGATTATTCTAGAATATTTGTGAAAACTCTCTTTGGAGGAGTGATAAAACCATGTTAGGAGATGGTTATAAAGCTTCATTAAATGTGGAATTTTGATCATTATTTGTTTTTAGTGGGTCTTAATTTTTATGGTTTCATAGTATAACTCTTATTAGTTGAATCTAATCCAATAGTGTACTTTAAGTTGTCCTTGCATGTGCTTGTTGATTGTGTATGTAGATGTTTAAACATTTAATTCCATGTAGATTCATGCCAACTTTATTTTTATTTGTGTATGTGGACATTTGAACATGTCCTTGTATATATTGATTTATTAGATGTAGTGACATGTGCTCATGTACCTTGTTTTGTGGCCCCTTGGCCTAATTTACATGCCTCATGTTGGTCGAATGTATGCTTTATTATATGCATCATGGCTATGAAACTTGTATATTAATTGTTTCACACTCCATTTTATAATCCATGAGGGACCTCATGCATCTCCCCTTCCTCCTTGGGTGCCTTGATGGAAATCATGCCCCATAACCCTAGGTGGTTACTCAATTTATTACTTAGATTTGTTGTCCATACACATGTTTAAATTGTTATATATATATATATATATATATATATATATATATATATATATATCTTTATATCCTTTTGAATGCTAGATATAACATAAATTTTACATTACCAATGGATTCTCAAACTATATTACATTTTTATGTCATGTATACACATTATATTGGTTTATTACGTAGATATCATATATGTTTAGGCTAACACATATCATGTAGACCTTTTTTATTTTGAGGAAATTTATTCAATATGTTCAATAACTACCCTCAAAAGAGGGGGAATTCACATGTGTTTTTCACAAATATCAAGCCATTTGAGTTCACTCAAAGTATATTTTTTACCATGTAAGCATAAAATATAGAGCTTAAGATCATGAAAGCATAGTGGAAAATAGTCAGACAAAGATCATAATTAGATTGGTATAAAACCAACATAATTAGACACTAGAACCAAAAGTGGACATTATTTTTTTAATGTTACTATCTAATATATGTTTCTACTATTTAGTAGCCCCAAAAATAAGAAAATCTAGATTTTCTAGAAAAGTAAAGTATAGTCTAGGTTTGCATATATTCAGTTATAGATTATCAATTTTTGCTAAGTTTTATACAAAATCATACCAATTTTACTATATTAGGGCATCATGTGTGACATTATCACTATTATTTCAATTTAAAATACTCCAATAAAAATTATTACAAATCAGTCTAGAATCTATATGCACAAATATTATATTCGGCGGTATGTGCATGGCACATTATTTCTATATGATCATTTTTTCACTAATTGATCAAATGGAATGGAAAAATCCATGTAATTATATAAATTATAAATCTATACACCATTTATAATAGTTAATACTATCTTTTCTTTCATACACCTTCTACATTATTTATCATTACTGACTAGTCCTTGAGCTATATACTTGAGTGAAATAAAGGACCCTAATATAATTTTTATTCTATATTTCCTAATATGCCATATATCTATCATATAAAATTCTATTATAGTCATATATATTTAGTTACATTATGTGATTTAGTTTTAGATGCATCTATCACACATGGTTAGGCAGTGATGGAGTCATAGTCTACTTGAGTTCTCTAGCCACCTACATAAGAGGGTTAGACAAGCCATTAGTCCAATACAAGTTATTCACATGTTATGATCCACTAAAAAATGGTGGGAAATGATGGATTAAATGCCATATTTAGTTCTTTATCCACCTACAAATGGGGATTGATCAATCCATTTAGCTTAGTCCAATAGTTTCACTAATTGATCACTAGTTACACTCACATGTTTATGCATTGGTTCACACACCCAATGAGGTGTATTCATTAATTTGATTTGTCTTATATTTTTACTCACTTTATTCTTTATTTTTGATATTTCTTAATTAAGAACTGATCTATGCATGCTTCATTCGAATGACATGTAGTTTAGACTACTTCACATACTTAGATTTAGATTCATAAGCTTCACCTCTTAGGTAAGTCCAAGTACATTTATTTTCAATTATCCTAGTGATTTTTATTATTTGAATTTATATAATAAATGGGAGGGAAAATGTAGTCATATAAAATTTCACTTGATTACAATGAGTTATATATAATACCACCCATCCCTAGCTTATCCCTAGACCTATATTAGGGCCTATTTAAAGCCAGCTTTCATGTATGCCCAATGCCTAAAAACTAGTCTCATACTCTCCCTTAGGCATCTAATACCCTAGTTCCTTAGTTTTTGTCACCTAAACATTAGCATCATACTTTGGACACTAGTACCCATGCTAGTGTCCTAATTTAATGTTATTGTCCTTTTCCCTCTATTTATACCCAATGTATGTATTTTTAATACCAAAGACACCTAGGGTCAACCTAGACCTAGTTCAAACCCAAAATAAGCACTAAATAAATACATAGATGAAATTTATCCCTTTATATCCTAGATGGAAATTAGATGTAAATACGTACAATGAAACTCAGAACAAGTTGTGCATAATCAAGGTTATTGATCCCTATTCTACCCTAATTCAACATGAAGTCATCTATAACAATCATAATCTCATAATACACATATTTCTATTATCATTCCACTAAAACGAAAAAAATTTAATAGCTATTATCACCCAAATTTTTACCCTTGGAAGGTTGTTCAACCCTTCCAAATTTGGGGTAACATAAAGACAATCCTAGCTTATATATGGCTGAATAGGTGGATTGAATCTCTAGGTTATAGGACTAGCTCCCCTTGATGTATCACTTAGGCTCATTAAATAATATATCAACTTGTTAGGAAAAGGAAGAGAAACCTACTCTAACAGAGCAGATGCACCACAATAGTTTACCACTACCAACTAGCTACTTTTGCACATCAACCATGTGACTAACTTGAACACACACTAATCCTAATATTCTTTTATACATCAAAACTTAATTATGGAGGTTTTTAAAGATGTTGGGGATAGGAGGGCTAATTAAGAGGTCGTAAAATGACATTAATGAGTAGATAACTCACTCAAAATTCATACTTCACTTGAACACTTCACATGACTTACAAAGAAGCTTTTAAACTACATATGAGTGTTAGAAAAGGATAACATGCCAAGGAAGACTAAGAAAAAACACTTGACATGATAAACTAGTCATGGACACATAATAAATACAGTAAAAGGAGGAGGTAAAACTAGTAGTTTCTCATTGATCAAAGGCATACAAATGGGGAAGGCTTTTCCATACCTAGGTAGAGGATTAATACTAAACCAATCAAGGTTTAATTTATAGATAATGGAAGAATATGAGAGAGAAGCTTAGAAGGGAGAAATTGACAAGTGTCAAATGAGATTTAAAATCAAGAAGGGATTTTTAAATAGTTTGATCAAGTCTTAAAATACATGGGTTACTTCCTTGAAGATTCATCCTCTTCCAAATGGTGGAGTCTTCATATTATTTTGACACATTGATTTTCTTCTTCAACGTACCCTTATATTGGCTTGGAAGGTGATAAGTGGAATGCCTTATCTATCAATTCATCATGAGATACCTCTTGATATTCTATTTGACAATTTGAACTTTTTCAAGAGTCTTCTCATACTAACATTTCAATGATGATCATAACTCTTTAGGTTTCTTGAAACTCCTTTGGTCTATTATGCCTCTCCTTGTCCAAATGAATGAAATCTTCTTTATGAGTGCTCTCTCTCTCTCTCTCTCTCTCTCTCTCTCTCTCTCTCTCTCTCTCTCTCTCTCTCTCTCTCTCTCTCTCTCTCTCTCTCTCTCTCTCTCTCTCTCTCTCTCTCCAAAACTCACCAAGGCTTCATTTTTCACCCAAAGCTTGTATTTATCTTCAATTTCTTATATCCCAAAAAACACACAAATCTCTTTGTGCATGAAAATGTACGTATAATGTTAAAAAACTAAGAATGGATTTGAGTACCTAGTATGCCCTTAAAAATCTCCAAGAAATTTCATGACTACAAACTAATTTTAATTACACTTATTCACCTATTTTATATCTCTAATTAGGCCTCAATTAGGCCTCTAGGCCTAGAAACTAAGTTTTGGCTCTAATATTCTCCCACACATTTGAAAATCCAAATAAACATTTTATTCATTTTCCCTATACCATGACCATTCTCCATACCAAATTTAGGGTTCTAAAATCTTATACAGATGGGTGAACCATGAAATCCCTAAAACCCTAGACAAAGTGCTTGTACATGCATGAGAGGTGATTGAATTAGTTTGTCAAGATGTTTAAATATTATTGTTAGCCAATTTCCCCCCTTAGAAAATTTAATAAATACAATTTCCTTGTTTAATTTTATTTTGAACCAATATTGCATAAATGTTTCTCTCACTTTAGGCTTTTGTTTGGCCTTTTCCTTATCTATCATTCCTTGTCTTTCTCCTTCCTTGTCTTCAAAGTGCCCTTTATAATTTTTGAAGGGCCACTTTTATTCCAAGTGCCCTTCAATTTTTTTTTGAAGGGAAACCTTGTCTCACTTTTCTTCCAAGTACACTTCAAATTTTTTTTGAAGGGATACTTTATCTCAAAGTGTAATTCATAATTTTCAAAGGGTCACTTTTTCTTCCAAAGTGACCTTCAAAAAAGTCCAAAGGGTCACTCTCCTTAAAATGGATCTTTTAAGATTTTTCTAAGGGTCACTTTTGCTCTCAAAGTGCCCTTTGGTAATTTTTGAAGGGTCACTTTTTATCTTAGTGTGCCCTTCAAAAAATTTTGAAGGGTCACTTTTGCTCTCAAAGTGCCCTTCAAATTTTTTTGAAGGGTCACTTTTTCTTCCAAAGTTCCCTTTGGAATTTTCTAAAGGGTCACTCTCTTTCAAAATTACCCTTGAGGATTTTCCAAAGGGTCAATTTTTCTCTCAAAGTTCCCTTCAATATTTTTAAAAGGGTCACTTTTTCTTCTAAAGTGACCTTTGAAAAAGTTTTAAGGGACACTTTCCAAAAATTGAAGGAATGAGCAAGTAGAAAGAGTTAGACAAAAATTCTGAAGGAATTCCTTCACACAAATTATTTGAAGGAATTCCTTCAAGAGAAAAACCTAAAAGAAATAACCTAAGAAAAAGGCCATATAAAATATTCCCAAAGGACATGTCCCAGTGGAGTGATGGACTAAGGGACATCAAATTCAAGGGAGGAACTAGCCATTGGGAAGCAGTCAAGTTTGAAAAGTCTGAAGTCTTCAAACTCTGAAAGCCCAAATTCTTAAGGCTTGGGAATAATGAAGTTAGAAGACTTAAAGCTAGAAGAACCTGAAGTCTTCAAGCTAGGAAACTTTGAAGTGAGTTTGGAAAATACAAATGGGTCACCAAGAGCAAATCATGTTTAAGCAAGTGCTTTGCTTATAATCTTTATAAGTATAGTCGATTAAAAAACCCAAATGGGTCTATAGCAGAAAATGAGGTTTCTTTAAGTATTTACTTATAAGCTTTATAGGTAAAGTAGCTTAAAGAACCTAAATGGGTCTGCAAGTGTAAATTGGGTTTCCAAGGCTGATTATCTTAACAAACTTAGTTCAATGAGCTAGTACCACCATCATGATTAGGTAAATGATAAACTACCACATGGAATGAGATAGAGATAGATGGAGGATGATCCATAGGCATCCATGCCTAGTATATCAATGACTTAGAATCACTAATTAGATTCATTCTTTAAGGATGAATAAAAAAGGAAATATAAAGCCAAGTAGAATATAAACATCTCTCCATACCATTATGCATGGCGATAATCCAAGGAGAAGTTGTTGGGAACCAAAACAAATCTCCAACAAGTGACTCCATTAGCAGTAACCATTTTTTTCACCATCTCCACATAGCTCTATTCTATTAAGTAGTCATTGAAAAAAACATCTCCAAGAGGGCAAGCCAAGGGCATTTAGGAGGGTGGCATGGATCAATTAGAATGCCCTAATAAGCATCATCAGCAAAATAAGTTGCAGTTGAAGATGAATACTTCCAATAGAATTGATTACTTTCCTTGGTGCCAAAGGCCTCCCCTTATCTATTTCTTATTGCTATATATACAGACCCTTGTCTAGTAAAAAAGACATCCATAAATAGTATAGTGAAGCCCTACTTGAATGCTACCATGATCTATATTTAAACATTAGCATAAGTATTTTCCTTTGGTGTTTTTGGAGAATGTTTGGAGTGTGTAAGAGATGCACAGTAATAATATGTGATGATTTTGTTCTTATCCCTTCACATCTGAGTAAGAATCTTGGGTCTAACAAGTCACATAGTGTGTGTCTAAATGTGTTAAAATCCTACACGAGTATTATTATTTTTGAATGAGCAAACACTTGCCCTTTCATATTCATTTACCTTGTGTTATTTTTCACATCTCACCTCAATGTTGAAATACTTATGTTAGATTTTTAGAGCTCAAAAATGGATTATGACTTTTGTTGTATTGTGTACTAGGATGTGGCATTCATGTAAAAGATAATTTTTTTGTATCACCACACTTGCAATATATTTTATTTTATACAAATTTCTAACCCTTTTCTTCTTAGTAGGCTGGTTTAAATAGAGGTTGTTTTGTAGAGACATATTTGGGGAGCTAGCCCTTCAAACCTAGAGGTTAATTTTCACCTATAGGCACACCCACATGCTTGGAAATGTCCCAAAATTTCCCAAGTATTGAGGAGTCATGAACACCCTCTTTTAGGGTGTAATATTTGGAGATAATAGTTCTAACATGCCAGGTGGGACCCTTGTTCTTGGTTATTTACATGTCAAGGGGAATGCTAGCCTTGAAAATCCTAAGGTTGTATACATATCCTTAAGATAGCATTTGAAAACTCGAAAAGGGTGAAAATCCATAGTTAGAGATCAAGTTTTCTACATTATACTTCATGGTCCTCACTAAGTCATATAAGATTTCTTATTAAGCCCCTTTAGTTAAATCTCTTCCTGAAGAACAACCCCCTGAACCACCCCTAGCCCTAAGAGATCCTTGGCAAGGAGGTTTTGGAAAAGAAGAGGAAGAATTTGAAGAGGTGGAAGAAGTTGAAGATATAGGATATCAAGGGGAAAGAAGAGAAATGGATAGACATTAACCTTTCCCAACTTTTAACACCCAAAATCCCATCAACCTTCTTACATACGACCGTATTCCTCCTAATGCTACCAAGAGTCTCACTAGTTTTCATGGTGAAGGTTCTATTAAACCATCTAATCATATTAGAGACATTTCAAACTTCTATAATCTCCATAATGTCACTTGAGCCAATACAACCATTAGGTTTCTAGCTATGTCTCTAAAAGGGAAGGCACTTGACTTGTACAAAACATTGGAAGGTGGTTGCATCATAAGCTAGGATAATTTTAGGGAATTGTTGATAACAAGATTTTAAAATAGAAGTGACCATGCTTTTTTGATTCATCAGTTAAATGTAATAAAAATGGGTCCTAAGGAATCCATGGGGGATTTCAATGAAAAGTTTCAAAGGACATGGCATAGGCTATCACTTATCATGAGACCCCCTCCAAGCTTTGTGTTACCCACTTAACTCAAAGGTATTGGGACTAATTTAGTTGTTTTTTTATAGTCAATGGGAGGTTTCACTCTACCAAGTGCATATGAGCTAGCCATAGAAGCTGATAATAGCTTAATATAGGCTATAAATATCCCTCCATGAGTTTCCATGTCTTTATTGTCCCATAACCTAGTTGAAACTTTGAGTATATCAAAAGTTCCTAATGCTAATGTAAAGCCAAGATCCTTCCCCAAGAAGATGGATAATTTTGTAGACAAGGATGAAGAGATCTGATCATTATGAGCTCAGCTCAAACAAGCTCAATTCTAAATGGGTGCTCCACCTAATCATCAATATTATCTTCAAAAAGGATATGGAGCTCCTCCCCAATACAACTACTAATGAAGAGGAAATATTAGCAAGGTTATAATAGGCATCCTAGTGCCTATAATCTTAATTTCACTCCTCCTGTGAAGGTTGTTATTCTATTACATGCTAATTTGGTCCAAGGAGAGAATTATTTGGACCAATGGGGATAACCTCAAGGCTAGTTTAAGCATGATGATGGAGAAGGCATCCAATATTTGGTGGAACAAGAGGAAACTACTCCTTATGTAACCTCATAAGAAGCAGACATTATGCAAAGGGATAATTGTGGAGAAGGTAGTAGCCAAAGTGTAGGCATGATGAACTTCCAATCAAGAGATGATTATGTTTTAAATCAAAGCATGCCAATTACAGCCAACACAAGAGCCAAAAATATAGCTCTAGGAAATGTTTTAGGAGTACATGTGACTCTAAGTGATGCCTCTCCAAGACCATAAGCTATGAATTGTAGCACAACACCGTCTACCAGTCATGCTCCTTAGCAAAATCAGAGTGTAAGTGGGGTTGTCAAGCCTACATTACAATAGGTTAAGACTCCCTCACTACCTTAAATAACGTAGGATAAGGTAAATACTTCCCATATAAACATTGTTGAATCATTGAATAATGCCAAGGCAATAATATCTCTATATAAAATCTTGCATATGCCTAGTCAAAAAGAGCTCTTGCAAGAACAACTTGCAAATATTCATATAGCCCCTCAAGTTTCTAAGAAAAATGTTATGGCCCTTAATAAGTCCCCAAATCATATTTTATAACCTCCACCAAATTTTAAAATCCTCCACATTTTTACCTCACACTCATTATGGGAGATAAGTTGGTTCATAATTACATTGTGGATAGTGGAGTAAATACCACTGTCATGCTTAAGGTAGTGGCTAAAAAATTGGGGTTTAAATATGAACCACATAACAAAGGTGTCTTGAATATGGATGGGACACCAACTAAGAAATTTTGTTTGGTCAAAGTTTTGAAGGTCTTTCTTCATGGCTGCCCAAGTTTCCCAATCATTCAATACATTGTGTTGGTAGACTTTCTAGCACGTTTTGTTATTTGCTTGTCAAGAGACTTCATGGAAAAGATATGAGGATAAATTTATATTAACTGGTATTTTAAATATTTCAAAATAAGATATGGGACCAAGGTGACTATAAGGACTCATCCCTTAGCAAAGTTTCATATTGAGCCATACATGGAGATAAATTTAAATTAGAATTGTCTAATCAGCAAAGAAAAAGAAACTATCATATATGGTGAAGCCTCATCCCCCCTTGAAGGTATTTATACTTTTTTAATTTATAAATATAACACTAAGACACATGGACTCAATCCTTACACCTTCATAGAAGAGACTAATTTTTAATTTTTTTATATGCATGAAAAGGATGCTCTAACCTCTTCACTCACTAGTGAAGATCATGAGTTTGAATGGATGTCGGAAATGTTTTTTGATGGTTCAAGGAGCAAGGTGGGTTTATGAGCTATCTTAATGATTATTTATCCATCAAATAAACAATACTACTCTTCTTATAGATTCCACTTTATCTACACTTACAATGTGGTAGAATATGAAGGCCTAGTTCATGGCCTCCAATAGGCAAAGAAGATAGGGATCAAGAATTTAAAGGTTTATGGAGATAGTGAGTTGGTCATCCACTAGGTAAGAAATTAGGTTGTAGCTAGGAACCCCTTGCCTAAATCCTAAAAACATAGGGTATGGGGCCTAGTTAAAGACTTTGATGCCATTAACATATAACCCACACTAAGGGATTCTAATAAACATGCTAATAGATTGGCTACCATAGGTGCATTGTTTGATACAACTACTAATGTAGGATAAGAGATAGATAAATCTCATATCAAGATAATTATGAGACCCTATATCCTAGATAATGAAGTGTCATGGTAGGTGTTTTAAAGTGATGAACACATTACACACTTCTTAAAAAATGAGGCAAGTTTCTCCTCAAGGAACCAATGGAGATTGCATGATCATTATAAATAACAAATTATACAACTAAAGAAGAACAAGATAACTAAGGGTCTGATTACCTTCAAGAGTTTCTTCAATGAAGATGATCAAAATAAGAAGGAAAGAGTGAGCATGTCCACAAAATAAGATAATTATGAGAGAGTCATGATTTACAAGGAAAAGCTCATGAAGATTGGTAAGCTTTGTTCTTTATTTGAAAGATAGGTCTTTGTTGAACTATGCAAAGAGTTCCATGATATATTTTCTTGGGAATACAAATATTTGAAAGGGTTTAGTCCAAGTCTAGATCATCACACCATTGAGCTAGAACCTAGAGCTAAATTGATTAGGTAGAATCAAAGGCCTATCAATCCTAAGATATAAGAATTGATGATGTACTTGACCAATATTATTGATTCCATGATAATATTTCCTCTCAAGTACTCAACTTGGGTAGCTAATACTATACCTATCCATAAGACAAAGGGAGAAATTAGACTATCTATGGATTTTTGAGATATGAATAGTGTCTCTTAAGGATCATTATCTAATACCTTCCATGAAGCAAATTTTTCAAGTTGTTTTATGTTCTCAATGCTTCTCAATTATTAATGGTTATTTAGGCTATAACTAGATATTGGTCAATAAAGAATATTAGTTCAAGATAACCTTCACTATGAAATGGGGGACCTTTACTTATAATAAGATGCTTTTTGGTTTATCAAACACTAGAGCCACATTTCAAAGAGCAATGGACATAGCTTTCAAAGGTTTGGTCAACAAGTTTTTATTTGTATATCTTGATGATATAACCATTTTTTCAAATATGTTATTGATCACATGGAGCACTTAAGATAGGTGTTTGGTAAATGTAGGGAGTATGGAATATCCATTAATTTGAAGAAGTGCATCTTTGTTGTCCATGAAGGTAAGATTTTGGGTCATATCATTTAAAAGGAAGGCTTGGCTATTGACCCTAAAAGGATTGAGGCTTCCTAGGCTTGTCCTTACCTCAAGATAAGAAGGGACTACAAAGATTCTTGGGGAAAATAAATTTTGTAAGGAGGTTTATTCTAGGCTTTACAATGATGGCAAATCTTATCATAGCTATGCTTAAGAAGAACCAAGATTTTGCTTGGATAAAGGAAGGTAGGAGTATTTTTGAGGAAATAAAGATAGAAATTATAGAATCTCCTACTCTCTTGACCTTGAATTTTTCCAAATATTTCATACTTTACACCTTTGCTAACCTTGACACAATCTTAGATATGTTTATGTATAAGAATGATGAAATGGTTAAGAAAACAATTGTATTATTTAGCCAAGGGTTGGAGGATTATGAAGTCAGGTATTATTTTATTGAGAAGTAGGCTCTAACAGTGATTAGATGGCTGAAAAAATTTAGGCACATGGTTTCTAACAATAAGATACATGTCATGGTTTCTCATCCTAGGACTAAGGAGTTTCTCCTAAGCAAGGACCTCAATGAAAAGAGATTTGGATTGATTATAAAGGTGATGGAGTATGATGTGGACATTAAAGTGATGAACTTGGTAAGAGGAAGAGGATTATGCAAGCATTTAGCTTTAGACCTTCAAGAGCCAAAGGAGGAAGTCTTGGCCAACCAATTTTAATCTCAACTAATTGATCAAATGCAGGCTCCAAGTTAGACATAACACATCATCAATTTTTTTCAAAATGGTGAGTGTCCCAATAGCTTGAACAAGTCTCAAAGGAGATATTTTATATTTTAGACCATCCCTTATTGCCTTGTTGATGGTGTCCTTTTTATAAAGGATATAAATAGTGTGTTGATAAGATGCATTGATAATTAGCAGTTTGACATGCTACTAGAGAACTTTCATGATGATGCATATGGGGGTCATTTATCCCCTAATATGATAGCTATAAAAATAAGGAAGGATAGTTACTATTGGCCTAGTCTTTTTTAATACCACTACTAGTGGGTTAGAAAGTGTTCTCAAAGTGCCTTCTTTATAGGCAAGCAATAACTTTTAGCCCTTCCACTAAAACCTATCTAAGTATACTAGCCTTTCATGTAATGGGGTCTCAACTTAATTTCCATGATAAATCCTCCATCAAGTGATGGACACAAATGGATATTAACTACCACTGATTAGTTTACAAGGTGGGTAGAGGCTATTGATTTGAAGCAAGGAAGTGAAAATGCTATCATAGAGTTCTATGATAGCATTGTAACAAGGTTTAGAGTTCCAAATGTCATAATTTTTGATAATTCACTTACCTTCATAAGTTTTAAGACTTATGATTAGGAAGTAAGAAATGAGGTTTATTTGAGTACCTCATCTAATTATTACCCTCAAGGTAATGGATTGGATAAGTCTACCAACAAAAACCACATAAAAATAATCAAGGTAATGTTGGAGACCAATCAAAGGGCATGGCATAGCAAGATGAAGACATACTTATAGACTAACATGATTACCCCCAAGAAATCAATTAGTAACTCTCCCTTTATGCTAGTTTATGGGAAAGAAGCTCAACTATCCATATCTCAAGAACTCCCTACTCTATAACTTGCACAACAATTGGAACTACTTGAGAACACTCCAATGGAGGTCTAATTAAAAAAATTCGTGTAGCTATAGGAAGTAAGGGGAAATGCACACAAGGACATAAAACATCACCAAATACTCATGAAGAAGTCCTTTGACAAGATGGAAATTGTAAGAGTATTCAAAGAGGTTGGCTTGGTATTGAAATGGGATGAAGATAAGGCAAAGCTATGAACACATATAAAGTTTGAAACCTTGTGGAGTGGCCCTAACATTATCACTAAGTGTAATAAAATCAACTCCTTCCAGTTGTCCAAGATGAATGGGGAAGATTTACCCATCCCTGTAATGGGATACACTTGAAATCCTACTACTAGATCTTATTTGTCTCCTTGTAAATACTAGTTTAGGTCTATTTCATTTTTTTAATTGGCTATGTGCTTTTTGTTTTTTTGTCTACTATTTTCCCTAAGTGCATTGCTAAATGAGTATTGTATTTCCTTCCTCTTATTTTTTTGCATCTTTACCTTGTGTGTTTGTTCACCCAACTATGTTTTCTTGAGCCAAAACTTGTTCAGTCATTTATTTTGAGTGCCTTATGTGTGACTTCATGCCCAATTAGAAGAATTAAAGGAAATTGGTCTTAGTCATAGAAGGAATGCCTCCCATGGGAATCACCAAAATGTTAGATAATTTTCCCTCACTTGGAAAATTGACTAAATACAATTTCCTTATTCATTTTTGTTTCAAGCCAACATTGCACAAGTGTTTCTCTTCTTTCAAGCTTTTGTACGACCTTTTCCTTGTCTATCCTTCCTTTTCTTTCTCCTTGTCTTCAAATTTCCCTTCAAAAATTTTGAAGGGCCACTTTTCTTCTAAGTTCCCTTCAAAAAAATTTTGATTGGACACTTTGTCTCACTTTTCTTCCAAGTACCCTTCAAAACTTTTTTGAAGGGACACTTTATCTCAAAGTGCCCTTAAATTTTTTTTGAAGGGTCGCTTTTTCTTCCAAAGTGACCTTCAAAAAAGTTTGAAGGGTCACTCTCTTTCAAAAGTGCACTTTAGGATTTTTTTAAGGGTCACTTTTGCTCTCAAAGTGCCCTTTAGAATTTGTTTGAAGGGTCACTTTTTCTTCCAAAGTACCCTTCAATTTTTTTTTAAGGGTCACTCTCTTTCAAAAGTTCCATTCAATATTTTATAAAGGTTCACTTATAATCTCAAAGTACCCTTTGAAATTTTCTAAAGGGTCACTTTTGCTCCAAAAGTGCCCTTCAAAAAAGTCCAAAGGGACACTTTCCAAAAATTTAAAGAATGAGCAAGCAAAAAGAGATGGACAAAAAGTTCAAAGTAATTCCTTTAGAAAAATTATTCAAAGGAATTCCTTTAGGATAAAAATCTAAAGGAAAGGACCTAATAAAAAATCCCATAGAAAATATTATGTAATGACATGTCCCAGTGGACTGATGGGATGAGGGATGTCAAATTTAGGGAAATGAACTAACCATTTGGAAGTAGTCATTTATGAAAAGTCTAAAGTATTTAAGCTCCAAAAGCTCAAAGTCTTAAGGCTTCGAGACAATGAAGTAAGAAGAGTTCAATCTAGAAGAACTTAAAGTCTTCAAGTTGGGAAACTTTGAAGTAAGTGAGTTAAAAAAACTTGAATGGGTCAACAAGAGCAAATCAGGTTTAAGCAAGTGGTTTGCTTATAAGCTTTATAAGTAAAGTCAGTTAGAAAACTTGAATGGATCTACAATAGAAAATTGAGTTTCTTTAAGTTATTTACTTATAATATTTATAAGTAAAGTATGTCAAAGAACCCAAATGGGTCTACAAGTTCAAATCAAGTTTCCAAGGCTACTTAGCTTAACAAACTTAGTTCAACAAGCTAGTACCACCATCATGATCAGGAAAATAAGAAACTACAACATGGAATGAGATATTGACAAATGGAAGATGATATATAGGAATCCATGCCCATCATATCAATGACTCAGAATCACTAATCCAAGTCATTCTTTGAGGACCAATAAAAAAGGAAAGATAAAGCCAAGCAAAATAAAAACTTATCTCCATGCCATTATGCATCATGACAAGATAACGAGAAGCAGTTGGATGCCAAAACAAATATCCAATAGGTGGCTCCATTAGTATCAACCATATTTAGTGCCATATTCACATAGATATAGTTTATTATGTAGTTTTTGAAAGAAACATCTCCAAGAGGGCAAGATAAGGGCATTTAGGAGGGTGACATGGATCAATCAAAATGCCCTAATGAACATCATCAAAAAAATTAGTTGTAGCTGAAGATGATGACTTCCAAAAAAGTTGATTCCTTTCCTTGATCCCAAAGGCCTCTCCTTCTCTCTTTCTTCTTACTATATATATATATATATATATATATATATATATATATCCCCTTGGCTATTAAAATGACATCCATACGTAGTACGATGAAGCCCTGTTAGAATGCTCCAATGCTCTAACTTTAAATATTAGCATAAGTATTTTCCTCTAAAGTTTTTAGATAATGTTCTGAGCAAGCAAGAGATGGATAATAATACCATGTGATTATTTTCATTCTTCTATTCTTCTCCCTTCACATCTAATAAATAATATTGGGTTTAATAGGTCACATCATGTGTGTTTAAATGTGTTGAAATCTTGCATGAGTATTATTGTTTTATAATGCGTAAATACTTGCCCTTTCAAATTAATTTACTTTTTGTTATTTTTCACATCTCACCTCTACATTGAAATACTTGTGTTAGATTTTTAGAGCTTATAAATGGCTTATCTTTTATTGTATTGTTCACTAGGATTTGGCATTCATGTGGAAGATAATTTTGGTGTATCATCACACTTGGAATAGATTTTACTTTTCTACAATTTTCTAACCCTTTTCTTCTCAGTAGGCTAGTTTAAACAAAGTTTTTTTTGTAGAGACATATTTAGAGAGATATCCCTTAAAACCTAGAGGTTTATTTCCACCTATAGGCACACCCACATGCCTATAAATGCCCTAACATTGCCCAAATCTAGAGGAGGCTTAAATACCCCCTTCTAAGGTGCAAGATTTGTAGACAAAAATTATTAAGCTTGTAAATGGTTTTTTAAGGCCTAAAACATCATCATAAAGCTTCACTTATTGATTAAAGGCTCTCCATTTGTGTTTTTAGGTCTTTATATAGGATTCTTGACTAACAAAACAATGCATTTCTCCCTTTTGACAACACTTAATGACTTGAAAAGATCATATAGCTCCATAGAAATTTGTGAAGGTGTATATATGGTCATGTAACCTATTTTAATTCCTTATAGGCATATTTTATTTATTTAAAAGCCAATACTTACCCTACACCTTCATAAATAGGCCTAAAACCAAGCCTTTAGATCAATTCTATATAGCCTATCCTTGGCACGTGCCAACCAATAGCTTAATCTAATGTCTATGAGATATGTGAAGTTAACCAAGGTAATTTAATGTTAAAATAAATCTATTAGAGTCATATAAAGGTAATTATCTCACTTTAATTCATTAAAGTGCTTCTTGACAACCTGTGAGTGCCTTGCACTCTTAGGGATTGTTCTTAGAGATAAGGGAATAGATGAACATCCAAATTATATAAATTATTATTTCATAAGTTCCCTCTTATCCATAAAATATTTATCAACCATACATATCTTTATGAAAAATATGAGCATCTCAAACTCCCTCTTGATTTGGAAGATTGTGTCTATGAAGGTTAGTAGAGAATTTAGGCCTAGAAATGCCATCTTAAATTTTGATTTTGGTTCTAAACACCTCATCAAGGTATATATAATTTATACTAACCTATTCCATTTAATTTATTTTTCACTATTCTTATTTAGCTCTATTATAGTTTAGACACTATAAAACTTCACACTATAGCTCTAGATGTTGTAGCATCCTTAGATGCCCAATCTACCATTCACACATTTCAACCACAAACTTGAGTCAAAACACCCTTTGACCTTTGACCATTGATTGATGATGGTCACTTTGACCACTGATAGTTGGCACTCTAGCCATCAATGATCACTCTGACTATTAAGGGTCAGCACTCTAACCACCAATAGTCAACACATTGACCATTGATGGTCAAGTCTTCCCCATCTAACAAAAAAAACTTGATCTATGTGTAAGTTAACATGGAAAAACATTATTCTATTGTTAATGCATCATCAAGCCTTGAAATAACAAACCAATCCTAGGGAACCTTCTACTTCCATCTCTCTTTGCCTATAAAAGGAGGGGAGAAAGAGGTGAAAAGGCATGAAAGAGGATAGAAAATAAGTAGGTTTTCATTATTATAGAATTTAAAATAAGGACCCAAACCTTTTCCTTTATTATTCTTGATGAAAAGTATCATTACTCTACCCAAATCACTACAAGCTTCACTAACATATTCCACCAACTTCAACAAGATGAGATAAGTATTTGTTTTCATGTATTAATTTACCTTGATCCTATTTCTAACCTTCTACCTCTGACCTCTTAACGAATTAACTAACCCCACCCAACCTATTGTACCTATCTACCATTTTCCCTTTGACCTCTAACCTATCTATCAACCTTTACCTAAACCAAACATGTCAATAATAACTACTAATGATTACCCTATCTACTAACAATCAACTATCAAACTGATGACAGTCACCCTAACCACTAATAGTCAATTGTCAAACTACTATTATTCATCCAATAATTGATGATTACTCAAACTACCAATAGTCACCCTAACTACTGATGATCACATTGTGAACCAAACTATTAATCTTAAATCAACCTTAAACCTTAACCAAACCCTATTATCTTGGTCCCTATCACCTCATAGACCAAAAATAATAACCTAACCTACCCTAAAAATTTCTTTAAAAATTTAGCATTCACCTAAATGTTATTTTTTAGAACATTAGCATTCATTCATAAAGTATTTATTTATTTAGATATAGTACTTTTATGTTATACAACCTTTCTTTTCAACATTAACTTGTATTATAAGGTGGATTGACATCGTCCTAGATAACTCACACTTCTTAGATCTATCCTACTAGGCAATCCACCTAATATACCTAACTAACTAACCCTTTTCTAGTTCTATCTTATTTTAGGTCATCTTCCCAATACAAAGAAGAGTATCTACAACCATATGGATTATGGAGTGCACACCCATCCAGGTTCTACCAACCTTTAACCCTCTTTTAGTTTTACTTTCTTCCATAATAGAAAAGCAAAATTCAAGTAAAACATTATGGCATGTCAAGTGGGACCTAGTTATATCTAGTCCCCTTTTCTTCTTTATTCTATGCTAATACAATGAAATTGAAATTTTATTTTATGTATAAAATTAACTACATATATTGATTGCTTACATGTTTTACTCTTTTAGTTAAATTAAGATCAAATCAATCAATCATAGCTTCACCTCTTTATCACACACCAAACCAAACCACTTACATCAATCAAACATCTTAACACCTGACATAAGGCCCGACTAGGTTTTCATCACTTAGTATTAAACCTTCACCCTTTGGCTATTTTACTTAGACTTCACTACCAAGAAGAGAACCCAAAACGCATCTCTCTAGTTGAGTCTAAACTCTAGAAATTTATATATATTAGTTAAACACCTAACACCCTTATCATTGTGGTGTGTTAAGTGAGGGGGTAGGCCCCAATACCAATCCATGTACTAATTTTCATTATAGAATATTGAGAGCCTTGACTAACTTGAAACCAACCATATACTTATGTTTTGGTGCCCACTCTCTAAACCAAGTCTTCCAACATTATTTTTAACTTAAGACATAAGCCAACAAAGAGACTAAAATTAACCCTAGGACTTAACATACTTTAGTGT
This sequence comes from Torreya grandis, assembly GCA_037957365.1. Taxonomy (NCBI): domain Eukaryota; kingdom Viridiplantae; phylum Streptophyta; class Pinopsida; order Cupressales; family Taxaceae; genus Torreya; species Torreya grandis. The sequence goes on along the minus strand of JARHVA010002787.1, from coordinate 453,574 downwards.
GTTTTTTGCCTATTTTTTGTCTGCTCTTTATTTTGATTTGTGATAAACTTACCTTCCACCATCTTTCCTCCATTTCCTTATCCAATGGAGAACCAGCCTATATTCTCTCCTAGAGATCCTAAAATTTCTAAGATCTTGGAGAATAACCATCTCACCTTAGATAAATACCTTGCATAACAATCCACTTATTCTCCTAACCTTACCTAAAACCAACATAACCTCATAAATAACTAACCCAACCTCACCCACCATCAATAAAACTTCAACTACAACCAACCCACAAACTATCAACTACCACTTGAGCTAGTTACAATATTAATGGATTGGATAATTAAATTAGAGTCATCTATTTATGATACCCATGACCAATCAACCCTCACCTATAACCAATCAAATTTCAACCACAACTAACCAACAAACTATCAACTACCATTTCACCATCATCATACTCAACCAATAACCCATTAACACCAAATTAACAATTATCATACCTAACACCAACTTCAACCTATCCAGCCTTATCAACCATTGGGCCACCTACCCCAACCATCATATCAACTACCCAACCCACTTTGAGGCAGCCCTCTTTATCTCAACACTAAGATTTGGTCTATCCTCTTTGCCATCCAACTAACAACTATCAAACCAACTTATCAACCTTACCTAACCTATCAAATTAACCCAACTTATCAACCTTACCTAGGCAATCAAACTGACCCAACCTATAAACTTAAATTAACCTATCAAACTAACTAACATCATTAAACCAATTGATTAGCTCACAAACTCAAGAGAAATTCATCATTTAACCTATTTTGTACCCATTATTATGCACACCAATAACCAAAGCCCTAAACATAATGATGGCCATCCATTAGATTTGATTCTTATTCAACCTATAACTAAGGAAACCATAATCCAAGCCTTAACCAAACCACTTATTAACCATGTGTAACCTTATCAACTTTCCTTAGAAATCACAATCAAGGAAACCAAAAAACCTTTTCCACTCACCCATGTGGAACAAACCTACCAAAATTTTCCACTTACCCATATGGAACTAACCAACTGACCTCTTCCACTTACCCATGTGGAACCAACCAACTAACCTTTTCCACTTACCCATTTGGAACCAACCTATCAACATTTTCCACTCACCCATGTGGAACCAACCTATTAATATTTTCCACTCACCCATGCGGAACTAACCTATCAACCTCTTCCACTTACCTAGGTGGAACCAACTAGCCAACCTCTTCTACTCACCCATATGGAACCAATCAACCAACCTTTTCCACTCACCCATGTGGAACCAACCAACTTATTCCACTTACCCATTTGGAACCAACCAATTGAACTCTTCCACTTACCCATGTGAAACCAACCAACCAATATTTTCCACTCATCCATGTAGAACCAACCAATCAACCTCTTCCACCTACCCATGTGGAACTAACCAACAAAGCTTTTCCACTCACCCATGTGGAAACAACAAACCTACCTATTCCAGTTACTAATTTTGTGGAATCTATCAAACCTACCTTACTAACCATCAACCCAACCTTAAGAATCACTAACACTAACTCACCTACCATCAACCAAACCAAACCCATCTTTAACCTAACCCAACTTAAAATCAACCTAACCTTACCTAGAACCATCCACCTAACCTTACCTTCCCAATCAAACCCCAAAAATAAACAAACCCAATCACCAAACCAAATCAATCATTTATCTTACCTTTTTCAACCAATCAAACCAACCTCTAAACCAAATAAATCAACCACAATCAACATACCTTTTAACTCAATCATAACCAACCTATATAACAACCTAAACCTATATCAACCCATTAAACCTACCAAACCTACCCTAACCTACCAAGATCAAGTATAATGGCATTTTCCTAGCCTTGGTACAATAGAGGCAATTCCATTTGAACCACCACCTAAAAACATGACCTAATAACCATTAAAAACTAATAACTAACAACCCCTTTTATAGGTGGATGAAGTCATATTCACCCCTCCTAAACCATTTTATTAACCAACACCTCACCTTGGGATATTTTCCTATCTTCGACCATCCATGGAAATAGTAAACTAGGAGAACTTTCCCTTCATAAGTCTTTGACCATTTATCAACACAAACCATACCTTAAAAATTTACCATAACTCTTGGAATTTTGGCCTCGACCTATCAACCAACCAATACTAAACTATTATAGATTACCCTTCTCCTTCACCCAAACAAACTTATTGGAGAATATCCTTCTCCCCCTACTTGGTGGAGTCACCTTCTTCACCAACCTACCTAACCTTAAGACATTACCCTTCTCCACTTTACCAATCATTTGTGACTTCTCATGATCACATCCTACCTTAGATGCATGTGAACTCACCAAGAAACCACTTTACCTTAACCATGAAACCGTTGGATATTACCCTTCTCCATCAACCAACCAACCAAATGGCTTTAACCTTAGTAATTTTGGGATACATTTTTTTTGACAATTTTTTATGATCACCAACCATTTTGGAGTCACATTCTCCCCTAACCATTCGATATTACCCTTTTCCACCAACCTATTTGGAATTTACCTTCTCCCCTAACCTTTTGGAGAGTACCTTCTCCCCCAACCTTTTGGAGAGTGCCTTCTCTACCAACCCAACCTAAATAGAGTGTTATATAAAATTAGGGTAACCCATTTGGATACCACCCAACCTATTTTTGAGCTACCTTCTCCCCCAACCATTGAAGATTACCCTTATCCACCAAACTATCACCTAACCAACCTCACCCTTTTTTCCAATCCAAAAATTTTCTATGTCTAATCAAGTGTTAGAAGTAATTGATGGACATCTACTCTCCTGATTGACATCAACCATTTATGCAAACATGGATCAGAGGTATATCAGAACCTCAACCTCTTCAAATGAATTTACATTTTCATGCCTTTTATTTTCTTAAACTAAGTTCCTTATCATCTTGTGTCTAACTTAATCTCATCCCTTGTTTACAATCACCTTCATCAACTTATCTTTAAGGGAAAATGATTAAAAATAGGATACTGTGATTATATATCATAAACTTAGCCTAATCTTAAGCATGGATACCATGTATCTACCCATGAAACGATCCTAATGGTATTTTCTAACCTTTTTAGGATGCATTCGCATGGTCATTGTCACTTAAACCACCTCTTTTACCCATCATCAACCTCCTTATGCTATGATTTTGCCTCCATAAAGGAAAACCTTAGGCCTATATAGATAATCCATATCTAATCCAACATATAATAAATTTAGGATACCAAAATATCACTTAGGTTAACATAGATAACATGCAAACTACTCCCTTGAAGGATAACTACCCTAGAACAATCGAAATTGCTTAAGGTAGACTACTCACTTGAAGGATAGATATTAAACACAAAAAAATCCAAACATAGACCACTCCCTTGAAAGATGGCTAAGTCAAACTTATTATAAAATCATTTGAAGCTTCTTACATTGATAAACTTCCCAAACATATCAAATTAAGAAATAACAGACCCTATATCAAAATAAAAAAAAAACAATCCTAGGAAAGCTACAATTAGCTTTCACAACAACATCAATAGACTTCCCACATCGATCAGTCTTAGCATTATGACATGGACTTGTCTATCATGGTTCTTAGGTCACCTACAAAAGGAGAAAGTTATCCCCATAAAAAGGTTACCCTACCTATCACCCACTACCTATCATCCATCTCCCCCTTTTTCCTCCATAAATCAAGGGATTTTTGAGCTTACTCAACACCATGTGATCAAGATAACTTTTTTTTAACCATAAAACTAACAATAAAAAAAATAATTATAGGGGTTTATGTTAATAATCCCACCCATCTTTCCATCATTATCTTTGTCAATCAGAGCATTTAGCCTCCTCCTCATACTTTCTTGACCACTTAGGAAGATGTGTCTTCCCCCTTTTAGAGTCACCTACTCCACCAATAAGTTAACCTAACTATGACCCATTAGATATTACTTTCTCCAAAAAACAATCAAACCTTAGAGAGCACTTTCTATACCAAACCAAACCTAACCTTTGGAGATTACCCTTCTCCAACCTACACTTACCTTAACCATAAACCATTGGAGATTACCCTTATTCTACCAAATCCAAACCAAGTGGTACACTAAATTAGGGTAACCCATTTGAATACCTCCAACCAACCCACCTTACCTTAACCATGAACCATTAGGGAGTCACTTTATCACCCAACCTTTGGAGATTACCTTCTCTATAAAAATTTAACCTTTGGAGATTACCTTTCTTTGCAAACCTTCAACCAAACCAAATAAAGTGGTACATGAAATTGGGGAAACCCATTTGAAAACCACTAAAAAACCTTTGAATATAACTTATTCTCTACAAACCAAACATGAACAATTGGACAACACCATCTTCAAATAACCAAAAACCCATCTGACCACATCCAACTCGATGTTGGCCATTTTTGACCCAAACTATTCACATATTTTATGATGACCTTACCTTGGTCTTTTTTACCACACTGATGACCTTTCCATGTTGATCATTTGAATTTTTACCACCTCATACACAACTAAACCTTTTTTTGTCTTCCTAAGAGCACTTCTTACCTTAGATACCTATGAGACAATGATATTGTCTAGGAGACTTAGAGTACCCTAATTATCTTTGCCTAATTTTGGGGCTTGGTTATCTTATCACTTGTCCTTTTGAAAATGAAATTATTTTCACCAACATTGGTAACTTATTATATGCATGATATTGGCTATCACACTTAGTCACATTTTGTGCACATGTTTATGCATTAATGCCTAACCTCACCTACCACCCTTTTCACCTACCTTTTCACCTACATAACCACTCATCAAACATGAACATAATTTTTTTTCACCTCATCAACTCCTAGATTGAGAGGGAACACCTCCTCCCATACTCAAGGTAAATGAACCTTTGACCAATAATCCATTTTTGTTTTACAATTTGCTGATAAAAACTACATAACAAAAAAGGGAAAAACATAGACATAGAAAATCACACACTATGGTTGTAGATGTTGAAGCACCCCTAGATTCATAACCTACCATCTACACCCTTTTCACCACAAACTTAAGCTGAAACACCCTTATACCAACTCACCTTCTAGCATACCCTGACCAAACCTAACCCTTTAACCTTCAACCCTTCACCCTTTTACCCTACACCACTTATGGTCACTCTGACCACTAATGGTTAGAACTCTAACCACTATGATCACTCTAACTATTAATGGTCAACACTCTGACCACTGATGGTTAGCACCCTAACTGTCGATGGTTACGTCTTCCCTATATAATAAAAAAAACTTGATCCATATGATTTAACATCAAAAAATATTATCTAGATGTTCATCTTCTCCATTATTAATGGATCATCAAGCCTCAAAATCAAAAGCCAAACCTCCTAGGGAACCTTCTACTTCCATCTTTTTTTCCTATAAAAGGAGGGGAGTATGAAGTAAAAAGGCAAGAAAGAGGATCCATATATAATTAGGTTTTCATTCTTCCAATAGCTACAATAGGGACCCAAACCTCATATATATATATATAATTAATTCTTCAAGCAAAGTACTATTACTTTTCCCAAATCACTCCAAGTGTCACCAACATCTTCTTCCAACATCTTACACCAACTTCATCAAAATGAGCTAAGTATTTGTTTTCATGTACTCATTTACCTTGATTTTATTTCTAACCTATTACCTATATCCTCTCAACTAATTATCTAACCCCCAATAACCTACTACACCTATCTTCCATTTGCCATCTAACCTATAAATAAACCTTTACCTAAATCAAACCTATCAATAGTAACCACTGATGATCACCCTAACCACTAATGACTGACTATAAAACTATTGATAGTCACCCTAACCACTAATAATAACCTATCAAACTATTGTTAATCACCAGACTACCAATGGTTACTCTAATCACTGATAGTCACCTTGACCACTAATGGCCACTATGTGAACCAAACTAGTAACCAAAATAAAAAGTATAAATTGACCTCAAGCCTTAACCAAAACCTATTTTTTTGGCCCCTGTCACCTCACAAACTATAAATAATAACTTACCCTACCTTAAAAATTTATGTAATAATTTAGCATTCACCTAAATGTTATTTTGTTAAAACACTAGCCTTTATTTGTAAAGTATTTATTTCTTTAGATCTAGTAATTTTATGTTATGCAACCTTTATTTTAAACATTAACTTGTATTATAATGTGGATTGATATACTCTTATATATCTCATGTTTCTTAGATCTAACTTAGTAGGCAATACACCCAATCTACTTAACTAACCAACCCTTTTCTAATTATATCTTATTACAGGTCATCTTTCCAAGCCAAATAAGAGTATCTATAATCATTTGGATTATGGATCACACTCCCACCAAGGTTATACAAAAATATACCCCTCTTTTGTTTTTACCTTCTTCCATAACACAAAATCAAAATTTGAGTAAAACATATAGCTTTCACTAGTTCATGTTAGGGTTCTCAAGCTAACTAATGCAAGTGACCCTAGCTGTATGTGTTGGCCTTTTTTTATTATTTTTGAAAGGTATAAAACCTTTTGAATCTCTTATTAAAATCCTCTTCATGAGTCCATACATTTTACCTTTTCCATTTATACCCTAACTCTAGTATACACATTATATCTTATTTTTCATGTACTTACACAAGCCTATATGCACTTGTTTTAGGTTTATATGATTATGGGGCATTAGGATTTGTTTGTTAGAATTAAAAATGAGTATCTAACTCATTTTATCCCTTAATTCAACTCAATAATTCCTCCACATTTTATGCCTATAGTTCCATTTGGTTATTTTAGTCTTTGAACTTCATTTTGGGAGCAAGATGTATTACATTTAATATCAAAAAGGGGACCTAAAATTCTATAGACCTATAGGTCTACATTTTATCATGTTAAGATTTATTTATCCTTCATATTTTTCTATGTTATTATTGGACACACCCTCCAATGTTTTATAATTTTTCATTGAGGTTTTAACCCTTAAACAACACTTACAATGCAATGTTAATTAACCTTTTTGGTTTATGTCTATGAAGGTTGGTTTATACATAGTCCATGGCCTAGAATGGTACTAGGTTTTCTTTGGTAGATAAATGGTGAGGTATCCCACCTAAATGATTCCATATAGATATCTAAAAATTAATTTAATCTCACATGAAATAAATTCCCATTCATTTAAGTTCTCATTTGACATTGATTCTCATTTGATGACTGTTATGAACCTATAGGTCCATATTTGGACCTTGTGCTGTTAAGATCTATTGAATGAGCCTTTCTTAAGACTATTTTAATTTTCTAATAGTGACCATTAATCTCACCTTTCCAATTTTATTTTCATTGGTCTTCTAAAACTTTTAATTTTCCATCAACTTACCTAATTAGTCTTTTTCCACTTTGAGAGTGCAAAAAACCTATGTATGCATTATAATCTCTCTTAGTTGTAAATCCTTAATGTTAGGGGTTCATGAGAGAGAATATGTACTTTTAAAGACTTTAATAAAATGCACATCTAAAATTTCAAGCCATCTTCATATTAAAACCTCATAAAAATTTCAATAAAACTACTTACAACTTCATTAATTCCTACACTTCAACACATATAGAGATTTTAATTCCTTAGAAAGATAGAAATGCCAAATTAAGGAATAGGAGATTATATAAGGTTTCTCGTACCAATTATATACTCCAATACTGCTACTCTTGCTTCAACAATCCCATTCATGTAGATAAAATTCCCAAAACTAAGCCATTGGGGTTTGGCACCTCTTTTAATCACCTTAGCTCCTTATCCATTTTTATTATGCCTAAAATATTGATCCACCATGCATATATTCATTCAAAATATGAGTATCTCAAAATCCCTATTCGGATGGAATATTTTGTCTATGAAGGTTGGTAGAGAATTTAGGCCTAAAAATGCCATATTAAAGTTTTATTTTGGTTTTAAACACTTAAAAAAGGTATATATAATCTATACTGACATATTTCATTTACTTTATTTATTAATCCTCTTATTTATCCCTATTATATCTTCCATTAGTTCATGTTAGGGTTCTCAACATAACCAATGCAAGTGTCCCTAGTTATTTGTGTTAGCCTTTTTCTCATTTTTTAAAGGTCTAAAAACTCATGAATGTTTCATTGAAATCCTATTCATCACTCTATACATTTTGGATTTTTCATTTATACCCCAGCTCTATTATACACATTGCATCCTCTTTTCCATTCTCTTACATGGGCCTATATCACTTATTTGAGGTTTGTATGACTGTGGGGCATCATGATTGATTTGTTGAAATTTAAAATGAGTCTTCAACTCATTTTCTCCCTTCACTCAACTAAAACATACATCCACACTGTATGCATATAGTTACATTTAGTTTTTTAATGTTTTCAACCTCATTTTGGGAGCAAGATGTACTGTATTTAGTATGAAAAAGGGGACATGTAGGTCTACATTTTATCATGTTAAGCCTCTTTTATCTTTCATCTTTGGCTATGTTAGTAGTGGATACACCCTCCATTTTTTTTATAATCTATCCATGATTTTTTAACCCTTAAACAACACTTAAAATGCAATGCTTATTACCCTTTTTGGTTTATCTATGTGAAGGTTAGTGTGTACACATTCCATCACCTAGAATGACACTATATTTTATTTGGTAGATCAATGGTGAGGTTTCCCACCTAAAGGATTTCATCTATATATCTAACATTTTATTTAATCTCACATGAAACCACTAACCATTCATTCATGTTCTCATTTGAAATTGATTCTCATTTGATGGCTATTATGAACCTATAGTTCCATATTTGGATGTTGTACTTTTAGGCTCCATTAAATGAGCCCTTAAGACTAGTTTAAATTTTTGATAGTGACCATTTATTTGACCTTGCCACTTTTATTTCTATTAGTATTTAGAAACATTAAATTTTCCATCAACCTACCTAATTAGTCTTTTTCCACCTTGAGATTGATACAAACCTATGTATGCACCATAGGATCTCTTGGTTATAAAGCCTCAATGTTAGGGATTCATGAGAGAGACTAGATACTTTTAAATACTTTAATATAATGCAAATACATTAGTTCAAACCATATTTATATGAAAACCTTATAAAAACTTTAAGAAAACTATATGTAACTTCATTAGCATCTACACTTCAACACACATGGAGATTTTACTTCCTTAGAGGGCCACACAAGCCAAATGAAGGAATATGAGAGTATATAAGATTTATCAGACCTAGGATATACTCCACCAATGTTACTCTTGCTTTAGCAGGCCCCTTCATACAATAAAAGTGACCAAAATTAATCCATTAGGCTTTGTAATATCTTTTAAGCACCCTAGCTCCTTAATGATTATTCAAAAATATAAGGAACTCAAACAAACAAAAAATACTAGTACATGGTATGTCACTAGGGACTCTATCTCTGGTCAAGATCTTGGGCTCTAACTCCATATGTATAACCTATATCATTAACATGAAAATATCCCTTATGAGATTTAAGAGACATCAGTAGGGGAGATAATGTAAAGTTTTCCTTATTGAGACCTATGAAAAATTCATGAACTTGGATATGACTTTAGAGAGGTGGATGGACATTTCTACATGCATTTCAAGTTGAAGATGAGCTCTTTTTCCTATATAAGCACTCAAATTACTTATAAATAATGAATTATTCCTTATTTATACATTAAAATGAAAGCATTCATGAATTATGACTATTTTTATTTCAAATCCTAACATTCTCCATGTTAGACATTTCATTTATGATCTTGTAAAATCCACATGTATATACCTTTTATCTTAATTCCATTTAAAAATAGTTTTGGAGGCTTATGAGATGTAATCAAGACCAACATATGTCTAATGATCTTATGGAGATGAAACAAATCTTGTTAAGACTTATTAAATATATAAAATAACTCTTAACTATTTAATTTAATGTTCCATTTAATAATAGGGCCTTGAGAAGGCTTGATTTGGCCATAATGGAGACTTAGGTTTCTCTAAAAACCTTAAAAATTGCTCAAATACTTTAATCTCTCCAAATAAGTTTAACAAGATTTAAACCAAGTTACCAGGAGAAAGGACTAACTTTATGGAACATATGTTATCTTGACACATCCTAATACAATCTAAAGATTCATTAGATTAGCCTTGGAGGCCTTATAATGATTGAGAATAAATCAATAACTTAAACAATGCTAAATAACACTTCAAAGGACCAACTGAAGAGATTAAAAGACTAAGATGGCTATGCACAATGTTGAAGAACATGAAAGTTCAAGTTTCAAAATATAATGATTAAATTTTTGATCTCAAGGGTCAAAATGGTCAACACTAGATTCACTTGAACTTGCACCATTAATTGGGTGGGGATAACTACATCAAGCTTGATCCCTCCCTAGAGTATTGGTATGTAGGAAAGTCTCATCACAATAGAGTTTTGAGGATGTCCAACCTACCTAGATAGCATCATAGTTTGCTAATTATGCCAATATAATACCCTAAAAGCATGGAGGTATAGGGTTTGCATACAAAATTAGTCAAAATAAGTCATAGACAATGTAGTAGGGTTTATCTGTGTAGAAATAGGCGTAGCAAACTTATACATAGTTACTCCCAAAAGTACATATTAATTATTGCATAGAGAAAATTAGATGAAAAAATGGACACTAGTGCCATAATGCTACTATTTGAGGTATGAAACTATTGTCTAAGAGGGTTTATGCACCTAAATCCTACTTAGTATAGTCAGACCAACTCTTACACTAGTTTTCATCTTCTAGATCATGTTTCTCAGTCAATTTCTAGCTAAGTACTTATTTTTTTCATTCATTTATATTATTATAAATATCATATTAGTTCAATTCTTGCAAAAATAAATGGCTATATTTTTTACATATTTTATATGGTAGTTTACTATATTCATACCCTTTAACAACCTAGGGCTTAAACTCTATAATCTTAAAATTTAAATCATTTGGTGAACCTGACTTATTTTGAACATATTTATTAAAACCCTAGTGTACCAGTAGGGTTTCCTTCTTATTTATAGAATTGGTTTATTTTTTAGTTTTAATCCTTTCATCACGATTATCATGATGGATGCCATTTTATACTTTTTGATACTAAGTTTTTTGGTTTGTATGCCTTTTACCCTCCTTTTATGTAAATATGCACATGGATGTCACTCCTCTCATGGATCATGTTATAAGTTAGATTATTTCACACATTGGTCCACCTCACCTTGAGCCCCCTTCTATGGAGAGAATGTTTGCATGGAAAATTTTGATTTACCTCCAATTACTACTTAATGGCATAAAGATTAGATGACTCATTTTATTCCTCCTCCACCTAGAAACATTGAATATTTTTTCTCACAACCCACCTCTACTACTTTCCCTTGGAAAAAGGTAGAACTTATAGTTTTATTTTTCACTAGATGGAAGTAGGTACCTCCTCAACCCATGAAAGAATAACATAACCTCATGCTCCCTCCTCATCCTCAACATAATAAAATAGGACCTATAGATTAGCAGAAAGCATATGATATCATGGATCAGTTTTTAAATACACTAGCTAAAATTTATATCTTAGAATTACTCCAAAAGGTAACCATTTTGAAAGATAATCTTATTTAAACACTCGATCATAAATATTTTCATTATGACATAGAGACAACTTAATTTGCATTTGTCATGACCGTTATCAAGGACATTGAGGATGTTATATCTTTTTTCCAATGAGTATTTTTCCTCACAATCAATTATTGATTAGAATATACCATTCCTCATTTAGGCACAAATAAAGACCACTCATATTAAATGATTTCTAATTAATAATGGTATAAGACTTAACATATGCAACATGACATTTATAAATACTATAGGGGTTGGTATAACATCCATTCATAAGACATATAGGAACATTAGAGGTTTTAATGACATTCCCATATAGGCATCAGGAAATATTACATCAGATATCATAGTTGGTCAAAAAATACTATCTACAAAGCTCATATATGGTTCTACGTCTCTTTGAGGACATTTTCCTATGCCATTGTTCTATGGATATACTCCACTTCTTTTCATTAGTGTATGCTTTTTACATGTTACCATGTCCTTGTGTGTGTATTTTTGATTATGTATGCAGGCATTTAAACATGTCTTTCCATGTGGTTCCATGCCAACTTGATTATTTTTTGCATATAGGGACATATGAACATGTTATTTTATGTATTACTTTCTTAAATTTAGTCACATGTTCCCATGTCCCTTGTATTATGTCCCCTTGGTTTACTTTGTGTGCCTCATGTGTGTTATATATGTGATTTAATTTATGTGTCATGGCTATGAAAATTTTCTCTTGATTGTTAGACACTCTAGTTTTATATTCCATGAGTAACCTCATGCATCTCCCCTTCCTCCTTAGGTGCTTTGATGGACACCATGCCCCATTCCCCTAGGTGGTTACTCAATTTATTACTCAGATTGGTTGTCCATACACATTCTTACATTTTTATATCCATTTTGATATCCTTTTGAATGCTACATATAACATACATTATACATTACCAACTTATGCTCAAATTATCTTACATTTTAATGTCATGTATACCAATTAGATTAGTTTATTACATAAATATCATATATGCTTAGGTTAACACATATCATGCAAATATTTTGTTTTGAGGATAATTCTTGTAAAGGTTTAAAAAATCCCCACAAAATAGGGGAATTCACAAAGGATTGTAAAAGATATAATCCCATTTGAATGTACTCAGAGTATAGTTTTCAACATGCATGTAAAATTTACAAATCCTAGGATCAAGAAAACAAAGTGGAAAATAGTCAGATAGAGATCAGAGTTACTTTGGTATAAAAATAACATAGTTGGACACTAGCACTAAAAATGGACATTATCATTGTATCACAATTGTCCAAGGTATGTCCCTACTATCTAGTAGCCTTAGAAATAGGAAAATCTATATTTTATAGAAAAACATAGTAGATACAATTGAGGTTTGCATATATTTAGTTATAAACTATCAATTTTTGCTCAATTTTGTATAAAATCATACTAATTTGTTTAGATTGGGACATCATGCATGGCATGATTAATCCATTTTAGTTTTAGATACTCATATGTAGATTATTAAAACTTAATCTAAAATCCATATGCATATATATCTAGTTTGGCACATTGTTTTTATATGCTCACTTTTACATGGAATATTGTTTTTATATGCTCATTTTTATAGCAATTGATCATATGGAATGGTAAAATCCAGGTAATTCTCTAATTTATTAATCTAAACACCATTTTCACAATTTTTTACCATGTTTTATGACTTAATCAATAGGTATTGGTTAGCATTACTGATTACTCCCTGAGCTACATACTTGTGTGCCCAATAGTCCCCTAAATGGATTTTCATTTAGAGTTCTTGAGTGGATGCATAGCCATCCTTTATAATTTAAGCATAGTCACACATATTCAATTACATTAAATAATTTAGTTATATATGCATGTAATACACATTGGTAGGCAATGATTGAGTCATAGTCTACTTGAGTTTTTTAGCTACTTATATAAGAGGGTTGGATAAGCCATTAGTCCAATATAAGCTATTTATAGGTTATAATCCACCTAACAGAGATAAGAAATGATGGAGTTAAGACCAAATTGATCTCTTAAGATACCCACACATGGGGATTGATAAATCCATCGTCTCATTCCAATAGTTTCATCTATTGATTACTAGCTAATGCACACATAGGATGTCACCAAGTTTATGAATTGGTTTGCATACCCAATGAGGTGTATTAATTATTTTCCTCTCTTATCATTTTACTCAGTTTTATCTTTAATTTTTATATTTATTAAGTAAGGACTGATCTATGCACATATCATTTTTAGGACATGTAAAAGAGCATACTTCACATAATCAAATTCAGATTCATGGGTTTTACCTCTTAGGTAAGTCCATGCACATTTATTTTCCTCTATATTAGTCATTTCACCTTAATAAATTTATATAATGAGCATTAATTTAGACCACAAATCCCTAGTTTATCCCTAGACATATATTATAACCTATTTATACACTTATCTAGCTTTCATGTAAGCCAAACACATTACTAAACATCTCAAAATAAGTCTCAGACCCTCCCTTAGGCTTCTAGGCCCTTAGTGATTTAGGTTATGCCTCTTGGATATTAGTTCCATACTTTGGACACTAGCACCACATGCTAGTCTCTCAATTTGACATTATTGTCCTCCCTCTTTTTATCCCCAATGGATATATTTTCAATTCCAAAGACACCTAGGGTTAACCTATACCTATTTGAAACCCCACACAAGTATCAAATCATTATATATACATGAATTTTATCCCTTTATTCACTATACGTAAATAAGATGTAAATACATACAAATAAGCTTAGAATAACATATGCATAATCAAGGTTATTGATCCTTGTTCTACCCTACTTCTGCATACAATCATCTAAATCCATCCTAATCTTAGAATACTTAAAATTCTAGTCTCAATCCTCACTCAAATCACTCAAATTGGTATTCATAATAGCTTCACTTACATTTTCACTAGAACTTAGGTGTGGAGAATTACATCAGGCTTAATCCCTCCTCAGAGTATTAGTATGTAGGAAACTCACATCATACTGGGGTGTTGAGGATGACTAGCCTACCTAGATAACATCACACATTTTCTACATGTGTTAATTAAATACCTTAATAACATAAATGACTAGGATTTGCATTCAAAATTTGTCAAAATAGGTCATAGATAATTAACTAGGGTTTGTTCACATAGGAACATGCTTAGAAGACTCAGACACAACTACTCTCGTAAGTATAGATCAATTATTGTACAAAGTAAATTAGCAAAAAAATTGGACACTAGAATAATAACACTATTTTATAAGGTATGATGTTATTGTCCTAGAGGGTTTCTGACACCTGGATCCTATTTGTGACACTCAGACCAACTCTTGTAGCAATTTTCATCTTATATATTCTTTGTCTCAGTTAGTTTCTAATGAAGTACTTATTTTTGTCATTCATTTATATTATTATAAATATTAGATTAGGTCAATTATTTCACAAATTAGTGTTTTTAATTCTTACATATTTTATACCCTAATTTATTGTACTCAACTCATTTAACACCCTCGGTATTAAACTCCATAACCCTTAAAAGTTAAATCATGGTACAAATATGTATAAGAGAAAATATGTACATAAATTAAGCCTAAATTAGTAGTAGTCAACAAAAAATCTATGTAGTGTATGATGATCAATATCAAGATATAAACAATGCTAAATCTATTATATAGAGTATAGAAAGATGTAACCTAATAAGTAGAACTATGTATAGGATGCCCCAAAATGAGTGAATGTATCAAATGAATAACCTATGTATGTATCCTTGGTGGGTAGATAATATCAAATTTAGTTCTGTGTGGTGGACTTGAATCATATAGGAATCTACAAACACTCAAAAATTAAAAGTAAAACATATATGTATCATAAAACTAACTAAACTAACATAAATAGCATATGTAGATAATATCATAAGGTTATGTGTTTGATTCATTTCAAGTTCACCAAATGGTTTAACTTTTAAGGTTTATGTATTTTAAGCCTTGTGTTGTTGAAGAGTATGAGTATAGTAAATTAGGGTATAAAATACGTAATAAATAAAATCACTAATTTGTGTAAGAATGGACCTGATTTGATATTTCTAATAATAGTAATGAATGATAAAACTAATTACTTAGCTAGAAACTGGCTGAGATGAAGGATCTATAAGATGAAAACTATTACAAGATTTGGTATGAGTGTCCTAGATATGATCTTTATGTCATAAACACTTGTAGACAATAACATCATACCTCAAATAGTAGCATTATTATATTAGTATTTATTTTTTATCTAATGTCCTTTGTGTAAGAACTAATTTATAATTCTAGGAGTAGTTGTGTCTAAATTTACTAAGCTTGTTCTTATGTGGATAAACCATGTTTTTCTATCTATGACCTATTTTGACCAATTTTTTATGAAAAACCTATACCTCCATGTTGTCAGGGTATTAGATTGGCAAAAGTAGCAAAAGTGTGATGTTATCTAGGTAGGTTGGGCATCCTCAACACCCTATTGTGAAGAGATTTTCCTATATATCAATATTCCAAGGAGTGATCAAGTCTGATTTAGTTTTCCCCACCTAATTATTGGTGAAATTTCAAATGAAACTAATATGAATGCTAGTTTAAGTGATTTGAGTGAGGCTTAGGACTAGAAATATATGTAATTTAAGGTTAGTATGGTTGTAGATGATTGTTTACTAAAATAGGGTAGAATAGGGATCAATAACCTTGATTGTGAAAACTTATTATTTTATTATAATTATTTTCATATGATTTCCATTTTTTGAATAATGGGCTAAAATTCATGTATATATAATAATATGGTGTTTGTGTGGGTTTAAAATAATTCTATGTTGACCTTATGTGTCATTGGAATTGAAAATCTAACTAATAGGTCTAAATATATTGAGAAAGACAATAACACTGAATTGGGACACTAGCATAGGTCACTGGTGTCCAAAGTATGGCACTAATGTCCAGGTGGAAAAACTTGAGGCACTAAGGTCTTAGATGCCTAAGAAATGGTTTAAGCCTAATTTTGAGATCTATAGGGATGCATAAGGCCTACATAAAAGATAGATAAGTGTATAAATAGGTCTTAATATAAGTTTGGGGCTAATCTAGAGATGGGTGGTCTCAAGTAACACTCATTATACTCAAGTGACATTTTATATGACTCTATCACATAACAACATTGATATGGGAAACCAAACTCAAAATATGTAACATACCAAATATTTCAAAAATGTGTCCTAGTGTTGTGAATTATGCCACATAATGATAATAGTAGGGGAAACCTAACTTAAAATAAGCAACATCCCAAATATTTCTAAAATTTATCTTAATGTTATGAATTACATTATGTAATGACATTTGAATACAAATATTAAAGACCCCAAATACTTCTAAAATTTATCTTAATGTTGAGAATTGTGATGCAAAAAGGCATAATTATGGGAAACCTGAATCAAAATATGCAACACCCTAAATATTTTTGAAAAATTTCCTAATGTTGTGAGTTAGGATATGTAATGCCATTGGTATGGGAAACCCAACTCAAACTATGTAATACCCAAAATATTTATGAAATTTGTCTTAGTGTTATGAATAATGACATGAAATGGCAGTGGTATAAGAAACTCAACTATAAAATTGTAACACCCCATATATTTCAAATTTTTTTCTAGTGTTACAAATTATGCCACATAATGACACTGGTAAAGGAAACCCCACTCAAAATATGCAACACCCCAAATATTTATGAAATTTGTCTTGATGTTTTTAATTACTCTACATAATGAATTGATATGGGAAACTCAATTAAAAATATGTAGCACCCCAAATATTTCAAAAAAAATTCACAATGTTTTGAAATGCATTAGATAAGGACATTAGTATGGGAAACCTAAGTCAAAATATGCTAAACCCAAAATAATTCTAAAATGTGTCCCAATGTTGTGAAATAAATTATTTAATGACATTGGTATGGGAAACTTGAGTCAAAATATGAAACACCCCAAATATTTTGAAAAAAAATTGTGAGTGTTACAAAATGTAACACATAATGATATTGGTACAAGAAACCTGACTCAAAATATGCAACACCATACATATTTCAAAAAAAAATCCTAGTGTTGAGAATTTGGATGTGTAATGAGATTGGTATGGGAAACCTAAATCAAAAATATATCACCCCAAATATTTTTTAAAATTTTCCCAACATTATAAATTATGACATGTGAGGAATTTGTTATGGGAAACCTAACTCAAAATATGAAACACCCCAAATATTTATAATTTTTTTGCTAGTGTTGTACATTTGCACCATATAATGACATTGGTATGGAAAACTTGACTCAAAATATGTAGCACTCTATTTTTTTTTAATTTTGTTTAAGTTTTATGAATTTCACCTTATAATGACATTGATAGGAGAAACCTAACTAAAAAAATGAAACAACCCAAATAATTATGAAATTTATCCTAGTGTTATGAAACACACTACACAAGGACATTCGTATGGAAACTTGAGTCAAAATATGCAACATGCAAAATTTTCAAAAAGAATCCAAGTGTTGCAAGTCATGCCATGTAATGACATTGGTATGGGAAACCCAACTCAAAATATGAATCACCTAAAATATTTTTGAAATTTTTCTTAATGTTGTGAATTATGTTATGAAATGACATTGGTAAAATAAATCTAACTCAAAATATACAACACCCTAATATTTTAAAAATTTGTCCCAGTGTTGTGAATTACATCATGCAATGATATTTATATGGGAAATTTGACTCAAAATATGCAAGACATCAAATATTACTAAAATTTATACCAATTTTATGAATTATGACATACAATGATGTTGGTATGTAAAACCTAACTCAAAATATGCAATGCCCTAAATATTTTTAAAATGTATCCTAGTGTCATAAATTATGATGCATAATGACATTGATATGAGAAACCTAAATCAAAATATACAAAACCCAAATATTTTCAAAATTTTCCCCAATTTATTTTATTTAGGTTAAAGGGTGGATTAATTTCAACTAGGGTCCTCAAACCCTAGGATGAGTTTAAGTACAAAAGAAACAATAGGCTAAAAAAGCCAAGAAAAGAGACAAGGACTAACACAGTTTATAAACATCTAAGAAATAGACCTAAAATAGCCACAAATTTTCCCCAATGTTAATAATTACATCATGGAATGACATTGTCACACAATACCCAATAAAATATGTAACATCTAAAATATTTTGGAAAATTGTTCAAGTGTTACAAATCATATCAAATAGTAACATTGGTAAAGAAAACCTTACTCAAAACATGAACACCCCAAATATTTCAAAATTTGGTCCCAGTGTTTAAAATAATATCATATAATGACATTGGTATGAGAAACCTAATCCAAAATATGAAACAACCCAAATATTTATGACATTGTTCTCAGTGTTTCAAATTGTGAAGTGTAATGACATTGGTATGGTGAACCCAACTCAAAATATGAAACACACCAAACATTTCTAAAATTTACCTAGGTGTTGTACAATTAATTACATAAAAAAATTGTATGGGAAACTTAACTCAAAAATTGTAGCACCCCAAATATTTATCAAATTTATCCCATTATTACAAATTGCATAATGTGATGACATTTTTAATGGAAATCCAACTCAAAAAATGCAAAACCCCAAATATTTCTAAAATTTGTCCCATTATTTCAAATTTCACTACAAAACAACATTGGTAGGAGAAATCTAACTAAAAATATGAAACACCAAAAATATTTATAAAATTTGTCGCAAAGTTATGAATTTCACTACACAATGACATTTTTATGGGAAACCCAAATCAAAATATATAATTCCCTGAATATTTCCAAAACTTATCCCTATGTTGATAATTATAATGTGTAAGGACATTTATATGGGAAACATGACTTAAAATACAAAACACCCAAAATATTTTTGAAATTTTTGTAGTTTTGTGAATTGTACCATGCAATCACATTGGTAATGTAAAATTGAACCAAAATATGAAGTACACAAATATTTATAAAATGTGTCTTAGAGTTGTGAATTATGATGTGAAATTACATTGGTATGGGAAACCTAGCTCTAAATATGCAACAACCTAAATATTAAAACAAATTGTCCCACTATTATAAATTACACTATGGAATGAAATTGATATGGGAAACTCGACTCAAAATATGCAAAAAACCAAATATTTTAAAACTTTTTCCCAATGTTATTGTTGTAAAAAAATATTTCATCATATAATAGGGTTTTCAAGTCTCTTCTATATTTTTGAAACATGGGAACACTTCCAGGTATGTGGGTGTACCTATAGTGCAAGTGAGCCTTTAGGTTTAAGGACAAGCTCCCTGAATGCATCTTCAAGTTCTTATCACCTAAAATAGTGATTGATTATGGGAAAATATTTATAACTTAAATGAAATTAACCTTATATAAAGGGGTGATACACCAATATATTTTTGACATGACCATTATACTCTATTCACTAAGAAACTAAGCATACAAACAAGTCTCAAAGTCCTAAAAGATTCTAACATGAGTATTTAAACATAGAGGTGGGAGGTTTGAAGTAACACAAAGTAAATGAATGAGAGGGGAAATTTCACACTCCAAGGACAATAATACACTTTAAAGGAGAATAACACTCTTCACTACACTCTATATGACCTATTAGAATAGGAACTCTTACACAAATATGAAAGGATAAGGGAAGAAAGGATAGAAATTTATCACTTTCCATTACCATACATCACTTGAATACTTAGAATTTTATTAATTAAATCAAAATATACTTTTATTAATGTTAAAAGGAAGAATATGACATCATTCCAATAGGGTGTTTCCATGCATGGAGTGATATTAGATTATAAAGGCCAAAATGGAAGGTACTTATAGAATTTGAGAGAGAGGTGGGAAAAGAGAAGTCCAAAGGTCACTATAACACTTGTCATGATAATAGGAGGAGTTAAACATGTATTATTATTAATTATTAGATATAACTTGTAAGTTTTGATAGGGAAAATGGCCCTCAAAGTCATGAAACTTAATAAATGTGGGATAGGAGTTCTCATTCTGCATAAGAAAATTGCCCTCATCATTTAGGCCTTTTGGAACATCCCAAAACTAACTAGTGACATATGTAATGATTTAAATAATATTTATGGGTTGTATAAATTCTCTACCATGCATTTTTCTCATCCCTAATCATCTAAATTCTTTTATAAGTGGGCCATCACTACTTGCATTCAAATAAACTCCTCTTTCACTCACCCCTCATAATTTGACTCAAAATTGGATTAAATTTTATACTAAAATCCATAAAATTGAGTTAATTACACTTTTAAATACCATTAATTGCCTTATATTTCTCAATTACACCTTAAATAGGCTCCCACTTGAAGTTTTCATACTTCTCACTATCTTGCTCACTTTGCCAATTTTGACTAGATGAGATGAAGGTGGTGGTATACATACTTATAATTATTTATTAATAATAAAATTTACATATTGAGATATAATAAGTCTTTATATTTCTACAAATTTTGGATGCATCTCTTGAAATTTCTTAGAACTTGCAAACCACTCAAAATAGTTAAAAAAAGATTTTTTTACCCTATTCATATGAGTAGGGAATTCCTCAAGTGGATGGGAAGTTTATATATATATATATATATATATATATATATATATATATATATATATATATATATATATATATATATATATATATATATATATATATATATATATTTCCCTATAATTTTAAAACAATTTCATTCCCATTATAGTCAATTATTATAGCTTTTCTCCTTTATTTCCTTCATCGGGTCCTTAATCAGGGTTTCGTAAGGGTTTAGGTCCTTTTTAATCTTAATATTTATTCATAAAGATGTGACATTGGATTTTTATACAAATTAAAAAAAATAAATTCCTAGGACCCATTTAAAATTACCTAAAATCCTTTGACCTCCATGCACACTCTCCAAGAATATGCAAGTCTTCAAAGTCACCCTATTGAGCTTAATTTCTCATTCTACACAAGTCTGAGTGGTCTTAAGGTAAAAATTGATTTCTTTGTGACTTATTATTAATAAAAATATCTTATAAATACCTTATATTACTCTATGAACATGATACATAGTGATATAATGTTATCTTAAGGTTTAACATGACATTGATTCCCTATTTGGACCTTAGGCCTAAACCTTGCCTAACAAACTTGTCTACATTCTTGAAGGTTTAAAAAATCCTATTGAGCTCCTTAACTCTATGAATTTTTTATCATGTTGGTTTATATTTAATTAAAATATACACACCTCATTTCAAGGTCTAATCAGACCTTATCTCATTTTATCATCTTCACTCTCCAAGTCTATAGAGTTTGTGCTCTAGGGAAGTATCCTCTATCTGAGACAAAATAGAGGGTACTCCCATATTATCTCATAAAAAATAGAATTTGGATAATATTATATACTTCATATAGACATTATTTACCAATTTTGATCCCTTATTCATATCATTTTACCCTCCAACTCCTCTAATATGAAAGATAGACCCCTTGGAAGGTAGACTATTTACAATGTTTCATCATATGGACTATAGGTTCCTTCTTTGAAACCTATATTAGCATTTTATCCATTTAATGAGAATATATATAGGTAATTATAATATTCACATTTTAATATTCACGTTTTATCAGTTTTAATATTCACGTTTCATTTTGAACCTAATGTGCCTTCACCTCTCTTTGTCATGTTTAGTCATAGTCAACTATGACTGTAATGTTTTTCCTAGAGAAGTGATACCTATAGGTTTTGATCTACATGATTTAAACCTATGAAATAATTTACAAGACCTTTTTTAATCTATAAATTTCATTATATAGTCATTTTAATCCATACTATAGACATTCAATCTATGCCAACATCTAGGACCACACTTATTTACTCTCTTCCCACCACATTCAATTGTAGTTGAATGTGCAGGGGCCTATATGTGTTGAGTAACCTTGAAAGTTATGAAAAATTCCCTTAATAATCATTTAAGATACTAATAATTATTTTTAAACTCATATGTGTCCTTATGTTTGTATGTCTTCATACTTAAGCTCATATTATGAATTTGTGAGAGCTTGCAATCAGTTGTAGGTCAACATCACATGGAAAAGACACTTTTAGGTGTTGATAGGACCCAAATCATAATATTAATCCTTTTTTGATGCATTATTTTATTACCCTTAGGACAAAAAAGTACTCATCAACTCAATAAATTCACCCAACATGGATACATGCCCTATTTATAACTTGGGGTATGAAGGTCATTTGTTGCTTAATATTGTAGATATGATTGTCTAAGTTTAGTGAACAAAAGTGTTTGGGAATTTTAGTATTAATGAATTTTAAGTGATAAAAACTCAACATGAACTTATCATAAGACTTTTCCAAAAATGGTGAGTACTCTATTTTGTGTTTTTATGGATTATGTTCCTAACACAAGCCCTTGACTTTGATCATAGATTTCAAGCTTACTTACTTGCCTAATTATCCAAACATAGTTTCCATGATATTTGAAACATCCCAAGACCTAAATAATGATTTATATCATGTTAAGTATCCTCTATGACCATATGCAAGTCTCTTCATTAGCATGTATATGTCCATTCCAAAACATAGGGCAATGGAATTCAAACTTTAACAATGCATGTGAATCTTCAAATCTGTTTGATAATCTACCAATTCACCATGCATTATACGATACCTCCTACACCTTAATACTTCACTAAATATCTCAAAACCTAATATAACATCTATAATCAATGTTTTTCAATCTCTATAGGTGTCACCTATAGGTGATCACTATAGATTACAATGTGATGACTATAAGTAGGGGAAGTAATCATGATGAATGACTTTATATGAAGTTTAGACCATTTCAAGGTATTCTAATGCAAAATTTCCATCTTAAATTATTTTAAACCAGTGTCAAGTATTCAATTTCAACATTTTTACCCTCTTATAGGCTCTTATGTATGCTCATTCATGGTTGACTGACTTTACATGTTCCATATACTCCACCATAAACCTTTTGTGCTATTTTGAGGGTCTAATCTAACTAGTCATATAATAAGGACATGCCAAATGTTTTTTTGACTCTCCATTTCTCCTCTATGAGCATGATCAAAAATAAAAACATCATGAATATAGCTAAGATTAAGCTAAAAGTTGATTGTGACTTAGTATAGCTAAGTGTTTGATCAAATTATGATGTTGTAATGTCAAACATCAAGGGAAGGTGATTGTTATGGCATAGAAACGTGTATAACATCATATTAAAATAATTTTAAGTACTTTCATAGAAATGAACATTCTTCAAATCATGAAACCTAATTGAGATCTCACATGGTGACAAATTTCTACAACTTGAGTTTGTTTGCCTATAAAAACACTTTGAATCATGAAACCAAGCATGGGTAATATGGGGTTAAGATTTCCACATAAGTTGGAGTCAATTTCATTAGTTAGATTGTATAAACCAATCCAAATAAGATCAAAACCTATAGGGTATAGGAAATAGTGAGAAGAAAAACATAGTCAACTTGTTAGAGATGATTCATAAATAAATGTTTACAAATTATTTAAATATTACTATTAAAATGAATCTATTTTAGTGTAATATCACCCCTAATGGCATTTGGTCTAAAACTTCTACAATTTGCCATACTAAGTTCAAACCTACTAATAAGTTTTATGTGTCTATAAGAATGATGAGGGATAAAAATGATTTTTGACCAATTTTAACACTTACAAATAATTCCAAGCTATAATATGAGTCCAAGGAAGTTGAAGAGCCATCCCAAAATGTTGACGTAATTGTCATCTTCTTCCATAAGTCATACAAGTGCCAAACTCCTTTTTCTATTGATTTCTTGATTTTCAATTATGGAACCTAAAATTTTTGGATAATAATTACATTATTTATAGGTAATATAACATATTGGATTTTGGGAAGAAAAATAGGACACTTTGACACCTTGAAAAACATGTCACTTCCATATATGATGCCAAAATGACCCCTAAGTGACTCAATTTCACATAAGACATTAATTAGACTATGACCAAGGCTAAAATCATATTATATGAAATTAAACACACCCTATAACACTATATTAGACCCATATAAAAAAATTAACTATATGGGGGTTGATCCATTTTGACTTATTATCAAAATGGTCAACATTCTTAGCAATTTCCCAAAGGTGGTATGCTTGTTATGCCAAGACTAGTTTCCTAATCCTATCCATTAAGATATGGAGGGACTTGTACACATGCTTGACACATAATTTTAATTTTAAAAAACACAAAACAATGGTAAAATGAAAATAAAAAAAACACAAGACAATAAACTAAACCAACACACACTTGTGCTTCATGAGCACTTATGGGACACACAAAGAAAATAACCAAACTAACTAACTCAAACACTAACTAACCTGAGATGAACACTTCCTCCTAGATCAAAGGTCAAGTTTGAATCATTTCTTTTTGTATAACATTGATTATTGGATGAGGCATATATCCTTTTGATCCTTGGCATTGTTACCTTCATTTCCTTCATGGTGTTTACCAATTTCATTGGCATGATGTTCAATGAGAACCAAGTAAATCCAAATAGGTTAGATATAGAAATGAACTTTTATTACATCCAAATATCCTCAAATTTCTCATATATCTCCTCAACTATGACTTAAAATGTTGGTTCAATAAGTCATACCTTCTTGGTTTCCATAGTGCTCTCAATAAGACTAGGTTTCTCTTCAGCTATGAGTTTTTCAAGCTCATCAAGGAGATTTGGATATTCCACCCAATCTTTATCATTTTCCTCCATGGGAAAATATTTTTACACCTTCTCAAGTACCTAACCCTCAACTTGGAAAAGATCTTCAAGATCTTTAAAGAGCTTCATTTATATCTACCTATCATCCTTATCTTCCTTGTTTTCTAAGACGAATACCTATTCAATCTTATTTTTTGATGTATGAGGTCATCAAGCTAGTGTTATTCATGTTCCAATGTGTCTAAGGGTGATTTAAAATTAGATAGTTGTATTGAGTTGTCTCTAATAACTATGTCTTCTACCTTGATCTCATGAGACTCCTTTAGGATTGTAACTTCATAAAGAGTGACTTAACCTTCATACATGATATTACACTCCACTTCATGTCTGAGATGGTCATATTCAACTTCATTATCAAAAATGGAATCTTATTCAAATGCCTCTCTCTACAAGTTTGGCCACATTTCTCATGGACAGCTGAAAAAGAGTCTTCAATATGTTTCTCTTTACTCAAGAAGGTACGATTACCATTTTATTCACCAAGGGGAGTATGTATAGTGATTTCTTCTTCATAGTCACTCATGACATCTTCTTGCTCAGCCATGGATTTGATTTTCTATTCTTCACTTGCTTCCCTAAAGATGGGGACTTTATCAAGAAAGGGTGAGGTATAAGATTATGATTAGGCTCATGTGAAATAGATGGAAAATTAGGTGTAGTGGAAGGTTTATGAATTGGAGATGGAGTGTGAGGGGTAGTAGATGTCTTGTTAATGTATTAATAAAAGATGACTGCACTAGTAAGCTCATGGGAAAGTGATTTTTTTGGCTGATTAAAAGGTGAAACACCTACATAACTAGGATTTGCCTCTTTTCAATAGATTTCTTGAAATTATTCAATAGAATCATGTTCATTTTTTATCTCTTTATCCTCCCACATACTTATCATATCTATTGAGCATTGAAGTCACTTCTTTTCCAATTTCATTTGTTCCTTGATCTCCCATTGAGTTCCTTCTATCTCTTCAAACATATCCAAAATCCACATATAACTTTGGGTATAACCTCTTAACCAATCCATGAGATAATTAGGGAGCACATCATACTCATCATCCCATGTTCTCATACCATCTTCATTAACTAGTATCTCTGGTATGGATGCCAACAAAGACTTGATATAAGATGGAAAAAATGGATGAGGAGATTAATGATGGGGATCAAGACTATCTTCATTTTTTTGTATTTGGACTTTTAAGAATTCAATTATTACTTCTTGATATCTTGACTTAGATTCCATGGAGCAATCTGATTCATGACAAAATTCATAAGAATCCTCTTGGGTTGATAGGGATCATAGGGTTGTCCAAAAATGTAGTTTTCATACTAAGATGGAAATGGAGGACTATAAGGATGTCATGTCTTATAGGATTGATAGCCATTTTGATAAGACTATTGAGGAATAAAATGTGGTTCATAACAAGGTTGATAAGGAGGCTCATGAATGGGTTATTCACCATAGATTTTCATACAAACCTCATATGTTAGATGAAATACAAAAACTAATAAACATATTCAATGATATATACCTAGGCTACTTACAATGAGAAGTTATCATTCAGAGTCACCATTAGTTTTAACTTACATGCTTCTAAAAGCTGATTACAGGAAAGACACTCCAACTATCTTTCCACTCTCTTGGACCTTGGTCCCATCACGCATGCCAGAACTATTATCACCAGATGTTGTACTCTAGAATAGGGTGTTAAATCATCTTCCATATTTGTGAAAAATGGGAAAACTTCCAAGTATGTGGGTGTACCTATAGTGTAAGTGAGCCTCTAGGTTTAAGTGCTATCTCCCTAAATGTATCTTGAATTGCTTATCACCTAAACTAGTTCTTGATATGGGAAAAGAGTTATAAGTTGAAAGAAATTAACCTAATATAAATGGGTGATACACCAATATGTTTTCCACATGACCATCATACTCCATTCACTAATAAACAAACAATACAAATTAGTCTCAATGTCCTAAAGGATTCTAACATGAGTATTCTTATATAGAGGTGAGATGTGTGAAGCAACATAAGGTAAACAAACAAGAGGGAAATTTTAACACTCCAAGGAAAATAATACACTTTAAATGAGCTTAACTCACTTGATTACACTATATGACATGTTAGAATAGGAACTCTTGCACAAACATGAAAGGATAAGGGAAGAAAGGATAAAAAGTTATCACTTTGTATAGCCATACATCAATTTCATAATTATAAAATTATTAATGAACTCAAAATATATTTTAATTAATGTTAAAATTAAAAATATGACATCATTTTAGTATATCTTTACCATACATGGAGTGATATTATATTACAAAGGCCAAAATATTAGCTACTTATAGCATTTGAGAGAGAGGTGGGAAAAGAGAATTCCAAGGGTCACTAAAAAACTTGTTGTGTTGAGAAGAGGAGTTAAATATAAAGGATATTATAATACAACCCTACAAGTTTTTATATGAAAAATGGCCCTCCAATTCAAGAAACTCATGAATGTGGCATAGGATTTCTCTTTCTACACAAGAAAACTACCCTCATCATTTAACCCTTTTGGCAAATCCCACAACTTACTATGGATATATATCATGATTTAAATAATATTTAGGGTTTACCTACATGATTTACCATGCATTGGTTGCATATCTAATCATTTGGATTCTTCTAAGATTGAGCCATCACTACCTGTAGTCAAATAAACTCCTCTTTCACTCACCCCTCACACTTGGCCTCAAAATTGGATTCAATTTTCCATGAAAATCCATATAATGGAGTGAATGACACTTAGAAATACCCTCCATGGCCTTAGATTACTCAGGTCCTTAAATGGGTTCCCAATTGAATTTTTCACACTTCTCACTATCTTTCTCACTGTTAGTTTTGATTGGCTAATATGAAGGTGGTGGTAGACGTATTTACATGTCTTAATGAATCATGAAATATCCATATTGAGTTAATATAAGTATTTATATTTTTTAAAAAGTTGGATGCATATTATGAAACTCCTTGTAACTTGTAAAACACCCAAAATAGTTAAATAAATAAATTATGTACCCTATCTGTACAAGTAGGAAATGCCTCAAGTGGATGGAAAGGGTATCTATAGATTCCCCTATAAGGTTAAAACAATTTCATACTAATTTTTTTATATTAGGATATCTCTTCTCCTTCATTTGCTTCATCAGGTCCTTATTTAGGGTCTTTTATGGTTTTAGGTCCTTTTTGCTCTTACATTTTATTCATGAAGATGTGACATTAGAGTTACACATCAATTAAAAAAAATCAATGATCAAGACCCCTTTCAACTTCCATAATCTCCATAGACCTCCATGCACACTCTCCAAGAAGATGTGTCTTTAAACTCACCCTATCGAGCTTGATTCCTCATTTTTCATAGGCTTGAGTGGTGTTAGGCCAAAATTAGCTTTATTTATGACTTATTATGCATACCAATAGATTATACATACCTTATGTTACTCTATTAAAATGATCCATAGTGATATAATTTTCTCTTAATGTTTAAAATGACATTGACTCCCTATTTGGGCTTTAGGCCTAAATCCTACCTAACAAACCCATCTACATTCTTAAAGGTTGAAACCATATTGTTTAACTCATTAATTTTGTGCATGTTTTTTCTTGTTGTTTTATATTTAATTTAATTTTACACACCTCATTTCAATTTCTAATCAGCCATTATCTCATTTGATCATCTTCACTCTCCAAGACTGTAGAGTTTGTGCTCTAGGGAAGTACCCTCTATTTGAGACAAAATAGAGGGTGATTCCCCTATTATATTAGAAAAAATAAAATTTATATAGGCTTATCTAAGTTATATATAAATTATTTACAATTTTTCATCCCTTGGTTCTATCATCTGACCCTCCATCTTCTCCAAGATCCAAGATATACCACTAAGAAGGTAGACTGTGTAAGGTTTCATCATATGGATTATAGGGTCCTACTTTGAGACCTCTCTTAGTGTTGTCTCCATGTAATGATCATCATGATAGGTAATTATCACTTTTTAAAGATCCCAAATCATTCTTGATATTCATTTTTCATTCTCAACCTAAGGTTCCTTCACCTCTCTTTGTCATGTCCAGTCATAGTCAATGGTGACTATATTCTTTTGCCTAGAGAAGTGACACCTATAGGTGTTTATATGCATGATTTAAACCTAGGATGTAAAATACCTTGTTAAATCTCTTAATTTCATTATATAGTCATTTTAATCTATCATCTACACATTCAAGCTATGCCAGCATCAAGGACCCCACTTTTTTGCTCTTTGCCCACCACAGTCATCTACAGTTAACTATGTAAGGGGCTATAGATATTAAATTAACCTTGATAATTATGAAAAATTCCCTTAAGAATCATTTGAGTTCTTAATAAGTATTTTTTAACTCATATGTGTCCTTATATTTGTATGTCTTCATACTTAAGCTCATACTATGAACTTGTGACAACTTGTAGCTAGTTATAAGTCAACATCTCAGGAAAAAGACACCCATAGGTGTTGTTAGGACCCAAATCATAATATTCATACTTTTATATGAATTATTTTATGACCCTTAGTCTAAAAAATTAAGAATCATCTCAACAATGTCACCCAACATGGAAATATGCCCTATTTACAACTTTGGGTATAAAGGTCATTTGATGCTCAATACTATAGAAATAATTGTCTATGTTCAGTGAATAGAAGTGTTTTTGTCACAAAATATTTCACCTTATATGGGTCTATTTAGGCCTCTTCTATATTTCCTTTCTAATAAGAAAACTAATTAACTAAATTACCCACTTCCTTTTGCAAGTTTTACTACTATGATAAGGCTCTAGGATGAGTGAATTTTGAGTGATAAAAAATCTACATGAAATCATCATAATACATCTCCAAAAATGGTGAGCACTCTATTTTGTGTTTTTAGTTATTTTATCCCTAACATAGGCCCTTCACTTTGATTATAAATTTCAAGCCTACCTACTTGCTTAATGATCTAAAAATAGTTACCATGATCTTTACAACCCAGGACCTCAACAATTCTTCCAATAATGTTAAGTCTCCTCCATGACCATACTCAAGTCACTGCATTATCCTGTATATGTCCATTCTAGAACATAGGGTAGTGGAATTCAAACTTCAATAACACATGTGATTCTTCAAATCTATTTGATAATCTACCACTTCACCATGGATTCTGTGATACCTCCTACACCTTAATACTTCACTAAAGGTCTCAAAACCTTTTCCAACATCTACAATCAATTTTTTATAGTCTTTGTACATGCCACCTATATGTGATTACTGCATATTACAAGGTGATGACTATGAGTAGGGGAAGTAAGCATGATGAATGACTTTATATGAAGTTTAAACCATTTCAAGGTATTATAATACAACCCTTCCATCTTAAAGTATTTTAAACTAGTTTTAAGGCTTCCATTTCAACATTTTTACCCTCATTTATGCTCATGTGTATACTCATTCATGGCTAACTAACTGTACATATTTCATATACAACCACCACATACCTTTTATGCTATTTAGAGGCTCTAATATGACTATTCATACAACAAAGACATGTCAAAAACTTTTTGGTCTCTCCATTACTCCTTTATAAATGTGATTAGAGCTTAGAACACTATGATTGTAGTTGAGAGCAAACAAAAAGTTGATTTTGATCATAGTATGGCTAAGTGTTTGATCAAGCTCTAATGTTCTAAGGTTAAACATGGAGGGAAGGTGACTTTTATGGCATGTAAATGTGGATAAAATCATGTTTCAATAATTTTAAGTACTTACATAGAAATTAACATTTATCAAATGATGAAACCTGACTAAGATCTCACATGGTGACACCTTTCTATAACTTGAGTTGTTTTTCCTATCAAAACACTTTGAAATATGAAACCAATCATGGGGAACATGAGGTGAATATATACACATAATCTAGATTCAATTACATTAGTTGGATTATATGGACCTATCCAAACAAGAGCAAAACCTATAGGGTATGGGAAATAGTTAGTAAAAAACCACAATCAACTTGTTCAAGATGATTCATAAATCAAAACTTAATAATCCTTAAAATCTTGTTATTAAAATGGATCTATATAATTTTACTATCAGCCTATACATGTGTTTGGTCTAAAACTTCTCCAACTAGTCACACTAAGTATAAACCTACAGACTGGTTCTATATGTCTAGAATGGTGATAAAGGAGAAAAATGGTTTTTGACTAGTATTAACACTTAAAAATAATTTAAAGTTCTGATATGAGTCCAAATAAGTTGAAGATCCATCCCATAAGGTTTCCACATGTGTCACCTTCTTCCATAAGCCATACAAGTGCTAAACTCCTTATTTTTTAGTTGCTTTCTTTATTTTCAGTTAGGGAACCTACAAGTTTCATATCTTACTAACATTCCTGATAGGTAATATAAAATATTGAACATTGGTAAGAAAACTAAGACACTTTGAAACATTAAAAATTATGCCACTTCCATAAATGACCCCAAAATAACCCATAAGTGACTCAAGTTGACATAAGACCTTAATTAGACCATGACCAAAGATAAAATCATATGATATGACATTAAATACACCATATAACAATATATTACAACCCTATAAAAAAATTAACTATATGGGGCTGACCCATTTTAATTTGTCATCAAAATGGTCAATAGCCATACACTACAGAGTGTAATGACATTGGTATGGGAAACCTGAGTCAAAATATGCAACACCTCAAATATTTACTAAATTTGTTATTATTTTTTGAACCACATGACATAAGGACATTGGTATGGTAAACTTGACTCAATATATGCAACACCTCAAATATCTCTAAAATTTGTTCTAATAATATGAATTGTATCATGCAATGACATTGGTATGGAAAACCCAACTCAAAATTTACAACATCCCAAATATTTTCAAAATTTGTCCTAGGATTGTAAATTGCATTTCAAAACAATTTTAGCATGAAAAAGTTGACTCAAAATATGCATCCCCATAAATTTTTCCTAAATTTTTCCTAGTGTTATGTATTATGTCTCATAATAACATTAGTACAACAAATCTAACTCAAAATATACAACACCCCAAATATTTTCAAATTTTGTCCTAGTATTATGAACTACACCAAATAATGACATTTTTATGGCAAATATCACTCAAAATATGCAACACCCCAAATATTTTTGAAACTTTTTATAGTGTTATAAACCATGTTACATAATGAAATTGGTATGGAAAACCTGACTCAAAACATGAAACATCCCAAATATTTATGTTATTTTTTCAAGTGTTACAAATTATGATGTGAAAAAAAAATGTATGGGAAACTTGAATCAATATATTAAACACCCTAAATATTTCCAAAATTTCTTCCAAGGTTTTGAATTTTGTCATACAATTACATTGGTATGGGAAACAAGTCTCAAAATATGTAACGCCTTAAAAATTCTAAAATTTTCCATAATTTTATGAATTATGATGTGCAACAATATTTTTATGAGAAGATTGAATCAAAATATGCAACACCCAAAATAGTTATAATCTTGGTCCTATTATTGTGAACCATGCAACACAATGACATTGGTATAGGAAACTTGACTCAAAATATGCAACACCCCAAATATTTTGGAGTTTTTTCCTAGTTTTGTGAATTAAACCACACTGACAGTGGAAAAAGAAATCCAAGTCAAAATATGAAACACAAAATATTTCTAAAATTTTACTTGGTGTTGTAAATTATGATGTGTAATGACATTGATATAGGAAACCTTACTCAAAATATGCTACACCCCAAATATTTCCAAAATTTATACCAACATTTTAAATAACTGTGCATAATAACATTGGTACAGGAAACCCAACTCAAAATTTTTAACACCCCAATTATTTCCAAAATTTTCTTAGTGTTGTGAATTATAACATGAAATGACATTAGTAGGAGAAACCCAAATCAGAATATGAAACACCACAAATATTTTTGAAATTTATCCTACTATTATGAATTGCATCATAAAACACCATGAGTACAAGATACCTAGCTCAAAATATGAAACATCCCAAATATTTCTAATGAAAATCCCAGTGTTGTGAACCTTGTCACACAACAATATTGGTACTTGAAACCTAATTCAAAATATGCAACACCTATAATATTTCAAAAAATCATCTTAATGTTGTGAATCATTTTTTGTAATGACATTAGTTTAAGAAACTCAACTCAAAATATGTAACACCCAAATATTTTTGATTTTTCTCCTAGTGTTGTGAATTCTGACTCATAATAATATTGGTTTGATAAAATTGACTCAAAATATAGAACACCCCAAATATTTATAAAATTTCTTCTAGGGTTGTATAATTATGTCACATAATGACATTAGTATGGGAAACTATACTTAAATTATACCACACCCTAAATATTTTAAAAATGTGTCCTAGTGTTATAAATTGAGATACACAATGATAATGGTATGGGAAACCCAAGTCAAAATATACAACACCCCAAATATTTATAAAACATGTCCTATTATTGTTAACCACGTGGTACAACAACATTGGTAGGATAAAACTGACTAAAAATATGCAATACCTTAAATATGGTATGGGAAACCCAAGTCAAAATATACAACACCCCAAATATTTATAAAACATGTCCTATTATTGTTAACCACGTGTGACAACAACATTGGTAGGATAAAATTGACTAAAATTATGCAATACCTTAAATATTATTAAAATATGTCCCAATGTTGTGAATTGAACTATGAAATGACATTGGTATGAGAAACCCTAGTCAAAATATGAAACATCTCAACTATTTCAAAAAAAATCAAATGTTGTGAACCACATCATGCAATGACATTGGTTTGGGAAACCCAACTCAAAATATGCAACAACCTAAATATTTAATAAATTTTTCCTAGTGTTGTGAAGTGTATCATGCCATGATATTGGTATGGGAAATCTGACTCAAAATACGTAACATCTCAAATTTTTCCAAAAAAATTCCAACTATTGTGAATTGTACCATGTAACATATGCAACAACCCAAATGTTTAAGAAATGTTTATGTGTTGTGAATTATACTGCATAATGACCTTGATATATAAAACCTAACTCAAAATATGAAACACCCTAATTATTTCTAAATTATTTCTCAATTTTTTGAACTTCACCTCACAATAACATTTGTACTAGAAAATTGACTCAAACTATATAACACAATAAATATTTCAAAAAAAATCCTAGTGTTGATAATTATGATGCAAAGTAACATTGGTATGGAAATATGACTTAAAATATGTAACATCCCAAATATTTCCAATTTGTTTTCTAGTGTTGTGAATTACACTTTGTAATAACATTGGTATGAGAAACATAACTCAAAATATTCAATAACCAAAATATTTTTGAAATTCTTCTTAGTGTTTCAAATTATGACATACAAGGACATTGGTACAAAAAAACTAACTCAAAATATGCAACACACCAAATATTTCTAAAATTTTTCCCATTATTATGAATTATTCCATGAAATGACATTGGTTTGGGAAACATGACTCAAAATATGCATAACCCCAAATATTTATGAGAAAATTCCTATTATTATAAATTGCATCATATAATGAAATTGGTACAAGAAACTTGACTATAAATTTTTAGCGCACCAAATATTTTTGAAACATGTCCTAGTATTGCTAATTGTGTCATGTAATGAAATTAGTATGGGAAACTTGACACAAAATATACACCACCCCAAATTTTTATCTAATTTGTCCCAAGGTTTTGA
The DNA here is from genome assembly GCA_037957365.1 of Torreya grandis. Classification (NCBI taxonomy): domain Eukaryota; kingdom Viridiplantae; phylum Streptophyta; class Pinopsida; order Cupressales; family Taxaceae; genus Torreya; species Torreya grandis. The sequence continues at coordinate 418,026 of JARHVA010002787.1, read as the reverse complement.
ATTGAACTATTGAACAACATTGGTATGGGAAACCTGACTCAAAATATGGAACACCCCAAAAATTTCAAAATTTGTTTTAGTGTTGTGTATTGCATCATGCAATGACATTGGTACAAGAAACCTAACTCAAAATATGCAACAGCAAAAATATTTTTGAAATTTATCCCAATGATACAAATTATGTCATGTAATAACATTGGTATGGAAAACTTGACTCAAAATAAGTAACACCCTAAATGTTTACTCAATTTGTCCCAATTTCTCAAATTTTACAATGTAATGACATTGGTATGGGAAACTTGACTCAAAATATAAAACAAACAAAACTTTTCTAAAATTTTTCCCAATGTTGTGAACCACACTACATAATAAAATTAACATGGGAAACTCAAATTAAAATATGAAATACCCTTGATATTTATGAAATTTATCCTAGTATTATGCACTCTACCATGCAATGGCATTGGTATAGGAAACCTAACTCAAAATATGAAACATCCTAAATAATTGTGAAATTTGTCCCAATTTTATAAACCATGTAATACAATGACATTGGTATAGGAAACCTAAATAAAAATATACAACACCCCAAATATTTATAAAATTTGTCTTAGTGTTGCAAAACCCTCTGTGTAATGACTTTGTAATGGGAAACTTGAGTCAAAAAATACATCACTACAAATATTTTTAAAATTTGTTTAAGTGTTGTAAACAACACTGTGAAACAACATTGGTATAGGAAACCTGACTCAAAATGTACAACATCCGAAATATTTTTTAAAATTTACTTATTGTTATAAATTGTGATGCACAATGACATTGGTAAGGGAAACCTAACTCAAAATATTCAACAACCCCAATTTTTAAAAATAATTCCTAGTGTTGTGAATTCCACTACAAAATAATATTAATATGGGAAAATAAACTCAAAATATGTAACACCCCAAATATGTTTTAAATTTATACTAATGTTACTAATTATGTCACATAATAACATTAGAATAGGAAACTCGACTCAAAATATGCAACACTCCAATTTTTTATTAAAAAATTCCCAATGTTTTGCACTATGAAGTGAAATTAAATTGGTATAGGAAACTAACTCAAGATGTTCCACACCCAAAATATTTATTAAATTTGTCCCAATTTTAAAAAACATACAAAATAATGATATTGGTATGAGAAACCTAACTCAAAATATCTAACACCCCAAATATTTATGAAACTTGTCCTAGTCTTGAGAACTGCATGACATAATGACATTGGTATGGGAAACCCAACTCAAAATATGTAACACACCAAATATTTATAATTTTTTCCCTAATGTTGTTAATCACACTGCATAAATACATTAGTATAGGAAACCCAACTCAAAATATGAAACATCCCAAATATTTTCAAAATTTATCCTAGTGTTGTAAATTATATTACATAATAATTTTGGCATGGGAAACCTAACTTAAAATATGTAACACTCAAACTATTTTAAAAAAAAATTCCTAATTTTTTGAATTGTGCTACATAGTGACATTGGTATGGAAAACCTGACTCAAAATATGAAATAACCTAAATATTTTTAAATTTTTTCCTAGTGTTATGAATTGTGTTACATAATGACATTTGTATGGGAAATAGACTCAAAATATTAAACACCCTAAATATTTTCAAAATTTGTCCTAGTGTTGAGAATTCTAATAGAAAATGCATTCATATGGGAAACATGACTCAAAATATGTAATACCCATAAAAATTAATAAATTTTTCCCAATGTTACAAATTATGACATGCAATTACATTGGTATGAGAACCCTAACTAAAAATATTCAACACCACAAATATTTCTAAAAATTTTCATAGTATTTTTTTACTTTGTCATACAATTACATTGGTAAGGTAACCCTACTCAAAATATTCAATCCCTAAACACTTCTAAAATTTTCCCCAATGTTATGAATTATGCCACACAACAACATCATAATGGGAAATTGACTTGAAATGTGCAACACCCCCAAATATTATTAAAAATTTCCTTAATATTTCACATTGTATAGTGTAACAACATTAGTATAAGAAACCTAAATTATAATATTCAACACCCTAAAAATTATGAAATTTGTCTCAATGTTGAAAACCACACAAAATAATTACATTGGTATGGGAAATCTAATTCAAAATATGCAACACCCCAAATATTTATAAAATTTATCAAACTATTATGAATTAAATTGCATAATGACATTATTAGGGAAACTCAACTCAAAATATTAAAAATCCCAAATATTTATGAAATTTGTCCCAGTGTTGTAAATTATGTTATATAATAATTTTGGTACAAGAAACCCAACTCAAAATATGTAACACTTCAAATATTTCATAATTTTTTCTTAGTGTTATGAATTGTGTCTCATAATGACATCTGTATGAGAAACTTGACTCAAAATATACAACACCCAAAATATTTCCAAAACAAGTCCTAATGTTTTGAATTGCTTTGCATAATGACATTTGTATGAGAAACCTAATTAAAAATATGTAACACCCTAAATATTTCTAAAATTTGTCCCAGTGTTGAGAATTGATATGTGCATCAACATTAGTATAGGAAACACAACTCAAAATATGCAATAGCCAAAATATTATTGAAAAATTTCTTAGTGTTGCAAATTATAGCATAGAATGGTATTAGTATGAGAAACCTTACTCAAAATATGCAACACCCCAAATATTTTTTAAAATTTTATATGTTGTGAATTTTTTTGTGCAACAATATTAATAAAGTAAACTTGACTCAAAATATGTAACACCCCAAAGATTTTTGAAATTTGTCCCAGTGTTAAGAATTACACTGCGTAATGACATTGGTATAGGAAACCTAACTCAAAATATGAAACACCCTAAATATTACTCAATATTTCCTAGTTTTACAAATTTTACCACATAATGATATTGGTATGGGAAACATTACCCAAAATATACAACAAAAAAATATTTTTGGTCACAGTGTTACAAACTATGCTACATAATGACGTTGGTATGAGAAACCTGAATCAAAATATGCAACACCCTAATTATTTATGATATTTATCACAGTGTTGTGAATAGTGGAGTGTAATGACATTGGTATAGGAAACATGACTCAAAATATGTAATAACCCAAATATTTATAAATTTTTTTCAAGTGTTTAAAAATGCTTCACATAATGACATTTGTATGGTAAACCTAAGTCAAAATATGCAACACCTAAAATACTTATAAAATTTGTCAAAGTGTTATGAACCATGCCACACAACCACATTGGTATGGGAAACCTAACTCAAAATAATACACACCCTAAATATTTATAAAATGTTCCCTAGTGTTTCTAATTGTGACATACAATAACATTAGTAAGGCAAACCCAACTCAAATTATGCAACACCCCAAGTTTTTAAAAAATAATCCTAGTGTTGTGAATTATACCACACAATGATAATGGTATGAGAAACTTGACCCAAAACATGCAACACCCCAAATATTTATAAAAAAATTTCCATGTTTTATAAACCACATTACATAAAAACATTAGAATGGTAAACTCAACTCAAAATAGGCAACATCCCAAACATTTCTAAAAAAATTCTTGAAGTTATGCACTACAGAGTGCAATAACATTGGTATTGGAAACCTAACTCAAATTATACAACACTCCAAATATTTATGAAATTTCTCCCAATGTTGGGATTAATGTAACATAATGACATTAATATCAAAAAATTGACTCAAAATATACAACACCCTAAATATTTATAAAAAATTTCCCAGTGTTGTAAATTGCACCACATAATGACATTAGTACAAGAAACCTAACTCAAAATATGGAACTTCCCAAATATCTATGAAAATTGTCTTAGTGTCATAACTTACATTACACAACATTTTTTTCATGGGAAACCTAGAATAAAGTATACAACATACCAAATATATGTATAAATGTGTCCTAATGTTGCAAATTGCACCATATAATGACATTGGTATGGGAAAACTAATTCAAAATATGAAACACCCCAAAATTTTTCAAAATTTGTGTTAATGTTATGGATTGTGCCACACAACAACATTTATATGGGAAACCCAATTCAAAATATTCAACACCTAAAATATTTAAATATTTTGTCCAAATGTTTAAAATTATGATGCACAACATTGGTATGGAAAACATGATACAAAAAATCAAATACCTAAAAAAATTTGAAAAGTTTTCCTAATGTTTCAAATTAAAACATGGAATGACATTGGTATGAGAAACATAAATCAAAATATGCATCACCCCAAATAAATTTGAAAATTTTCCCAATGTTATAAATTATGTCATAAAATGACATTAGTATGGAAAATCTAACTCAAAATATGTAGCACCCAAAGTATTTCTAAAATTTGTAACACTATTGTGAATTACACCATTCAATGACATTTGTATGGGAAAACTAACTCAAAATATACAACACCCCTAATATTTAATGAATTTGTCCCAATTATAAAATTTTACTATTCAACAAGATTGGTATAGGAAACCTAACACAAAATATGTAATCCATGAAATATTTTTGAAATTTGTCCAAGTGTTGTGAACTATACCACATAATGGCATTGGTCTGGGAAACCTAACTTAAAATATGCAACACCCTAAATATTTATAATATTTTTCCAAGTGTTACATACCCATGCAATGACATTGGTAGTGGAAACCTAACTCAAAATATGAAACACCCTAAATATTTATGAAATTTGTCCTAGTGTTGTAAATCATGAAGTGTAATGACTTTGGTGTAAGAAACTTGACTCAAAATAAGCAACACCCCAAATATTTATAAAATTTGTCATAATGTTACAAAATACACCATGAAATGACATTGGTATGTAAACCTAAGTCAAAATATGCAACATCCCAAATATTTACAAAATTTATCCAAGTGTTATGAACCACATCATGTAATGACATTGGTATGGCAAACCTTACTTAAAATATGCAACACCTCAAATATTTATAATTTTTTTTCCTAGTGTTATGAATTATGATGCACAATGACATTAGTAAAAGAAACCCAACTCAAAATATGCAACACCCCAATTTTTTATTTATTTTCCCATTGTTATGTATTACACAACAACATTGATATGGGAAATAAAACTCAAAATATGAAACACCAAAAATATTTCTAAATTTTTTCCTAGTGTTAAGAACTGCACCATACAAAAATATTGGAATGGGAAACTTGAATAAAAATATGCAACACCTAAAATATTTCCAAAAATATCCCAATGTTATACACTATAGAGTGTAATGACATTGGTATGGGAAACCTGACTCAAAATATGCAACACCCTAAATATTTATGAAATTTATCTATGTTGCTAATCGCATGGCATAGTGACATTAGTATGAGAAACTTGACTCAAAATATGAAACACCCCAAATATTTATAAAACCTATCCTACTATTTTAAATTGTACCATGTAATGACATTGGTTTGAGGAACCTAACTCAAAATATGCAACATCTCAAATATTTCCAAAATTTATCTTTGTTGTAAATTTTTTTACGTAACAATTTTGGCACAGGAAACTTGTCTCAAACTATGTATCACTCTAGATTATTTCTAATTTTTTTCCTAATATTGGGAACTACATCACACAAAAATATTCAAAAGGGAAACTTTACTAAAAATATGCAACACCTAAAATATTTCCAAAAAAAATCCCAATGTTATGCATTATACAGTGCAGTGACATTGGTATGGGAAACCTAACTTGAAATATGCAACACCCCAAATATTTATGAAATTTATCTATGTCGCTAATTGCATGACATAGTGACATTGGTATGAGAAACTTAACTCAAAATATGAAACACTCAAAATATTTATAAAACCTATCCTAGTGTTTTGAATTGCACCATGTAATGACATTGGTCTAAGAAACTTGACTCAAACTATGAAACATCTCAAATACTTCAAAAATTTGCCTTTGTTGTAAATTTTGTTATGTAACAATTTTGGCACAGGAAACTTGTCTCAAAATATGTATCACTCCAAAAAAAATTAATTTTTTTCTAGTGTTGTGAATTATGTCACAAAATGACATTGGTACAATAAACTTGATTCAAAATATGCAATACCCCAAATATTTATAAAATTTGTCTAGTTTTATGAATTGAATCACACAAAAAAAATTGTATGGGAAACCCATATCAAAATATGAAACACCCCAAATATTTTTTAAATGTGTCTCAGTGTTGAAAATTATGATGTGTAATGGCATTGGTATAGGAAACATAACTCAAAATATATAATAACCACAAAAATCCTAAATTTTTCTTAGTGTTATAAAATATGATACATAATGACATTATTATGAGAAACCCATCTCAACATATAAAACATCCCAAATATTTCAAAAAAAAAATTAGTGTTAAAAATTGTGCCAATAATGACATTGGTATGCAAAACCTAACTCAAAATATGAAACATCAAAATATTTCTAAAATTTGTCACAATGTTGTGAATTGCATCACATAACAAAATTGGTATGAGAAACCTAACTAAAAATATGCATCACTACAAATATTACCAATATTTATCCTAGTGTTATGAATTTCAATGTGTAATGATATTGGTATGGGAAACCCAACTTAAAATATGCATCACCCAAAATATTTTTAAAAAAATCTAGTCTTATGAATTACACTGGGAAATGACATTAGTATGGGAAACCTAACTCCAATTGTGCAACACCTCAAATATTTTGAAAATTTATCCTAGTGTTGTGAGTTGCACATGTAATGACATTGGTATGGGAAACCCAACTCAAAATATGTAACACCTTAAATATTCTAAAATTTATCAAAGTTTTTCAAATTACACCATGTAATAACATTGGTATGAGATACTAATTTAAAATATGCATCACTCATAGTATTTTGTAAATTTTCCCTAGTGTTTTGAATTATGTTGTACAATGATATTGGTATGGGAAACCTGATTCAAAATATTCAATTCCCTAGATATTTACTTAATTTGTCCCAATTTTACAAAATGTACCATGCAACAAAATTGGTATAAGAAAATTAATTCAAAATATATAATTTTCAAACTTTGTCCCATTTTTGTGAACTAAATTTACTACACAACAACATTTGTATTAGAAACCCAACTCAAAATATGTAACAAACAAATATTTCTAAAATCTATCCCAATATTATGCACTCTATCATGAAATGATATTGGTATGTGATACCTAACTCAAAATATACAACACCCTAAATATTTATGAAATTTGTTTGTCTTGTAAACCATGTAGTGAAATAACATTGGTATAAGAAACCTAACTCAAAATATGAAACATCCCAAATTTTTATAAAATTTTTTGTAGTGTTGCAAAACACATTGTGCAATGACATTGGTATGGAAAACCTGAGTCCAAATATGTAAAACCCAAAATATTTTTTAAATTTGTCCAAGTATTGTAAACCATGTTGAAAAATAAATTGGTATGGGAAATCTAACTCAAAATGTGCAACACCCCAAATATTTTTGAAATTTTTTCTAGTGTTTTGAATTATGACACATAATGACATTGGTAATGAAAACCTAAATCAAAATATGAAACACCCCATGTTTTTACAATAATTTTCTTAGTGTTGTGAATTATGACACAAAATGACATTGGTATGGGAAACATGACTCAGATTATACAAAATGCCAAATATTTCTAAATTTTGTCCCAGTGTTATGAACTGTGTCACACAACAACATTGGAATGGGAAAGTCAACTCAAAATAAGCAACACTTCAAATATTTTTAATTTTTTTTCAAATGTTACACACTACAGATAAAAAAACATTGGTATGGGAATCCTAACTAAAAATATTCAACACCCAAAATATTTATGAAATTCATCCCAGTGTTGCAAACCACATGACATAATGACATTGGTATGGGAAACCTAACTCAAAATATGCAACACATCACATATTTTTAAAAGATATCCTAGTATTACAAATTTCACCATGTAATGGCATTGGTATAGGAAACTTGACTCAAAATATGCAACATCCAAAATATTATTTAAATTTGTCTACATGTTGTAAATTGTATTACCCAACAAATTGGCATGAGAAACCCTACTCAAAATATGCAACACCCCAAAAATTTCCAAAAAATGTCCCAATGTAGATAATTTATAAACGTAATGGCATTGCTATAAGAAACTTGAGTCAAAATATTTAACACCCTAAATATTTATAAAATTTATCCTAGTGTTGTGAATTGTGCCACACAATGACATTTGTATAGAAAACTTGACTTAAACTATGTAATGCCACAAATATATATAAAATTATCCTAGTGTTAAGAATTATGATACACAATGAAATTATTATGGGAAACATGGCCCAAAATATTCAATACCCAAAACAATTATGAAAATCCTAGTGTTCTAAATTATAATGCACAATGACATTGGTAGGAAAAATTTGACTCAAAATATGACACTCCCCAAATATTTCCTAATTTTTTTCCAGTGTTGTGAATTTTCTTGCATAATGAAATGGGTTTGAGGGACTTGACTCAAAATATGCAAGACCCCAAATATTTTTTAAAAAATAATCAATGTTGAAAATTGTATTATATAATGACATTGGTACACTAAACCCAATTAAAAATATGTAAAAATCCAAAGATTTAAAAATTTTTTGTGTTGTAAATTATTCCATGAAATGAAATTTTTATGGGAAAATTGACTCAAAATATACACCCAAAATATTTATGATATATGTCCCATTATTATAAATTTCACTATCCAACGACATTGGCATGGGAAACTCGACTCAAAATATGAAATAACCAAACTATTTTTTAGATTTGTACCAATGTCATGAATTGAATCATTAATGACATTGGTATGGGAAACCTAACTCAAAATATGCATCGTGATAATTTTTTATAAATTTTTTCCTAGTGTTGTGAATCACATCATGAAATGATATTGATATGGTAAACCAAACTCAAAATATGCAACACCCCAAATATTTACTCAATTTATTCTATTTCTAAAAATTATATAGTGAACCAAAAATTATATAGGAAACCTGAATCAAAATATGCAACACAAAATATTTATAAAATTTGTCCTTGTGTTGTAAAACATGTCACACAATGACATTGGTATGGGTAACTTTATTCAAAATATGTAACACCCCAAATATTTTCAAAATTTCCCCCATTCTTGTCCACTTTACCATACAAATGTATTGATATATGAAACTTGAATCAAAATATACAACACCTGAAATATTTATGAAATTTGTCACAATTTTATTAACTATGTAGTGAAATGATATTGGTATAGGAAACTTGAAATAATATACGCAACACCCACAATATTTTTGAAATTTGTCCTAGTTTTTTAATATTCATTGCATAATGATATTGGTATGGGAAACCTGAGTCAAAATATGAAACACCCAAATCATTCATAAAATTTGTCCAATTGTTATGAACCATGATATATAACAACATTGGTATGGGAAACCTAACATAAACTATGCAAAACCACAAATATTTATGAAAATTTTCCTAGTGTTGTGAATTGTGATGCATAATGACATTACTAAGGGAAACCTAACTCAAAATATGAAACACACCAATTTTTTCAAAAAAATTTACTAATGTTAATAATTACACTACACAATGACATTGTTATAGGAAACTTGACTCAAAATATGCAACACCCCAAATATTTCTAAAATGTTTCCAAGTGTTACAAACTTTGTTGCACAAAAACATTAGAATGGGAAACTTGAATCAAAATATACAACACCCAAAAAATTTCCAAAAAAATTATCAATGTTACGCACTATATAGTGTAATGACATTGGTATGGGAAACATGACTCAAAATATGTAACACCCCAAATATTTATTAAATTTGTCCCAGTGTTACAAACCACATGATAAGATAAAATTGATATGGGAAACTTGAATCAATATATGCAACACCCCAAATATATATAAAATTTTCCTAGTGGTTCAAATTACATCATGTAATTAATAAAATTGGTATGGGAAACTCAACTCAAAATATGTAACATCTGAAATATTTTTGAAAACTTTCCTAGTGTTTTAAATTACATTACGTAATAATTTTGGTACGATAAACTTGACTCCAAATATGAAACACCCCAAATATTTCCTAAATTTTTCCTAGTGTTGTGAATTTCACCACATAATGACATTAGTATGAGAAACCCAACTCAAAACATACAACACCCCAAATATTTTTGAAATTTGTCCAAGTGTTGTGAACTATGCCACACAATGACATTTTTATGGGAAACCCAGCTCAAAATATGCAACACCCAAAATATTTATAAACATTTTCCCATTGTTGATAATTGTAACATGAAATTACATTCATATGGGAAACATGACTCAAAATATGCAACACACCAAACTTTTCAAAAAAAATCCTAGTGTTTTGGATTACACCACGTAAAAGAAACTCAACTCAAAATATGCAATACCCAGAATATTTCTAAAATTTGTCCCAATGTTGTGAATTTCAATGTTTAATGAAATTAGTATGGGAAAACCATATAAAAATATTCAACAATCCAAATATTTCCAAAATTTGTCTCACTATTGTAAATTACACCACATAATGATATCAGTATAGAAAACTTGACTCAAAATATGAAAGACCCAAAATATTTTTAAATTTGTTTTTAGTGTTGTGAATCACATCATGTAAAAATGTTGGTATGTGAAACTCAACTTAAAATATGTAACACCCAAAATATTTCAAAAATTTGTCCCAGTGTTGTGAATCATGTTGTACAACAATATCGGTATGGGAAACCTAACTCAAAAATTGCAAACACCCCAAATGTTCTTAATTTTTTTCTTAGTTTGTAAATTACAATATGAAATTATATTAGAATGGGAAACTTGACTCAAAATATGCAACACCCAAAATATTTTTGAATTTTCTCCCAAGGTTGTGAATTATGATGCACAATGAAATTTGTATGGGGAATAGGAATCAAAATATGTAACACCTTAAATATTTATAAAATTTAATGAAATTTTATGAATTGTGACATGTAATGACATTAGTATAGGAAGTTTGACTCAAAATATGAAACATCAAAAACATTTATAAAATTTGTCCTTATATTGTAATATGTGAAATGCAATGACATTGGTATAGGAAACCCAACTCAAAATAAGCAACACCCTAAATATTTTTTAAATTTGTCCCAATGTTGAAAACCAAAATTCATAATTACATTGGAACAAGAAACCTAAGTCAAAATATACAACACCCCAAATATTTATAAACTTTTACCAAGTTTTGTGAATTATGATGAATAATGATAATTCTAAGGAAAACTCGACTCAAAATATGCTACAACCCAAATGTTTTTAAAAAATTTACTAGTGTTGTAAATTCCTATATGTAATGAAATTGGTATGGAAAACTTGACTAAAAACATAAAAACACCTTGGATTTTTTTTAAATTTCCTAGTGTTGCAAATTATAATGTTCAATGACATTGGTATGGGATACCTGACTCAAAATATGAAACACACCAAATATTTCCAAAATTTGTGTGAGTGTTATGATCCACATCATGAAATGACATTGATATGTGAAAACTGCCTCAAAATATGCAACACCCTAAATATTTATGAAATTTTTCCTAATGTTATAAACTACTTTATGTAATGACATTGGTAAAAGAACCCCAACTCAAAATATGTAACACCCTAAATATTTAAGAAGTTTTTATTAGTATTAAAAATTTTAATGTGCAATGACTTTAGTATGGGAAACCTAACTCAAAATATGTAACACCCATAATATTTATAAAATTTCTTGTAGGGATAAAAATTGCACTACACAACAACATTGGTATGGGAAATCAAACTCAAATTATGTAATAACCAAATATTTTTAAATTATACTAGTGTTTTAAATTGCAACACAATGACATTTATATGTGAAACCTGACTAAAAATATGCAACACCCCAAATATTTCTAAAAATTCTCTCATTATTGTGAACCATGAACACAATGACATTGGTATGAGAAACTTGAATCAAAATATGAAACACCCCAGATATTTTAAAATGTCATGCCAGTGTTGTGAAATAATATAGACAATGACATTGGTATGGGAAACTTGAGTAAAAATATGTAACACCAAAATATTAATAAAATGTTTTCAAATGTTACAAACCATATCACACAATGACATTGGTATGGGAAACCTGAATCAAAATATGTAAGACTCAAAATATTTCCAAAAAAAATTCTAGTGTTAAAAATTTCACTATGAAACAATGTTGGCACAAGAAACTTGACTCAAACTATACAACACTCTAAATATTTATGAAAATTTTCTCCATGTTGTGATTTTCATTGCTCAACAACATTGGTAAGGAAAACTCAAATCAAAACATGTCCAAACCCTAGATATTTATAAAATGTGTTCCATTGTTGCAAATTGCATTTTGAAATGACATTAGCATGAAAAATTAGACTCAAAATATTTAACACCCCAAAAATGTTCAAAATTTATCTAGTGTTGTGAATTTTGCCACACAATAACATTATTTTGGGAAATCTGACTTGAAATATTAAACACCCTAAATATTTATAAAATTTATCGCACTATTTCAAATTTATCCATAAAATTACATTTAAAGGGGAAACCCAACTAAAAATATGCAACAACCCAAATATTTCTCAAATTTGTCTCGATGCTACAAATTATGCCACATAATGACATTGGTATAGAAAACCTAAATAAAAATATGAAATACACAAAATATATTTGTTTGGAAGTATAATCACTTATATTTGGGGTGAATAAATGTTTAAAAATTTCTTTCACATGTACTTTAACATTCTTTGAACCATCAAAGTAATACAAATATATGACAATGCATAAAGAGTCATTCATATGAGCATAATACAAAAAAACACATATGAATAGGAAAACCTCAAGGGAAATAAAATAAAATATGATATCTGAAAATTTAATATATTCATATAAAACAAAATATAAAACTATATTTAGCACTAACTCAACTTTGAGCACCAACCCCAATGAAGTCAAGCACCCACTTGACTAAGATTTAGCAAACACTTACTTGCAAGGAACCACCAACTCCATAAGTGACTCAGTGCCAACTTAGGAACCTCATAAATTTTATCACCACACCTATTATATGTTTTTTGGTCTCATTTAAATACCTCCTTCTACTTTACCAAGCAATATTTTATTTTCATATATTGCATGCATCCAAATGGGCCTAAATTCTCTTGTATACATATAAGTCTCATGGTCACACACCACTTGGTTCGACACACACATAAAAAATATTATGTAAAACATATAAAAAGTTTTATATTATCTTATGAACATGATTCAAACAAAATTTTGACCCCTTTTGGTCTTCAACAACTCAATTAGGCCTCATTTCTCTTTTACATCTCTTGGAGAACTAATTGCATTAGGTCTATCTCCTTAGCATCAAATATTGATCCTATTGGGCCTAGATGGAATTATAAAAATATAAAAACCCATTAAAAACCTATATAATGACCTTTAATAACCTTATCCATGCTTGGTTAGACCTGTATTCTTTGATCATATCATGAAAGCTCTCTTAGGGAAAATTGTCCTATTAGGCCTATGTACCTCAAAAGTCTATCTTGGAAAAATGAAGATTAAACACCATTAATATACTAAAATATATAAAAAAACATGTATATAGATTCTAAATTAACTCAGGTTCATCATCAAATGTTTGTAACACTTTTCCTCAAGAGATAAAGGCTCAAGAACATCTTTGCAACTCATTCACTCAAAATTCCTAGTTTACCTCAAAAACTAGTCATGGTGACTTAGACCTCAAACACTTGTGTATAAACTTTTAATAGATTTTTATGAATGTATATTATCCTATGAGACATCCATAACATACTTAGATAAAAAATTCATATGGTCTAATGGAAAATATTGGTCTTATAGATCACTTTATTAACCTTATAGCAAACAGTCTTATCTGAACTAGACATGTCATTTTGTGATCAACTTTTTCACCATATTCACTAACTTCCAAAACTTATGAAAATAATTAACATGAATTAAAATTCATAAATACTCTTCATGCACATTTTTCATCAATATAAGATGCTCAGACCTTTAAATCCATCTTCTCATCTTTGTCTGGGTTTTGCACCATTAGGTCTGTCTACGATTGGCTAACTTGGATGACCAAATTAGAAAATTTAAAGGCTATAACCTATATATAAATCATAATGGACATGAAAAATTATTACATATATTCTCCCATCCATTTTATTTTCTTTACCAGTACAACTTTTGAGATCTACAACTTCTTGTTAAAAAGCCTATATCTATGTATTTTCTCTCTCATCTGACTAACAACCACCACCTAGAGGTACCTAGGAGAGTTGAATACATGATAAAATATATATTTTATGAATTTTAATCAATTATGATCTTATTTGAACAATATATTTCACATCAGGTCCTTATTAGGGTTTTATGGAGGTTTAGCATAGGTTTTGAGGTTAACAATTATTCATAAAGGACTACCCCTTAAATCCAAAAAAAATGCATAGATATATTATATAGTACCCTTAACCATATCTAATTAATATTATAGGTTCTCATGTAGATGTTACACATGCCAAAGAATGTCTGAAAGTGATTATTGAGTCTTGAGACCTCATTCTATGAACTTAAGAAGGCTTAAAATAGTGTTTTATGCAATTTCATTTAAACCATGACATTAAAATTTGTGAATATTCCTAAAAAAAATTTATCTATCCTCTTTATATGCTCAAATATTCATAATTTCCTTGAGATATAACCTTCATACCTCATTAGTCTAGGTAGAGTCTAATAGAGATCTAGGTGAAGACCTAAACTGAAGGTCATATGCATGTAGTCTCACTCTGAAGCTCCCATGAATGTTTCAATGACTTTCATACATGCTCAAATAGTGAAATATAATCCTCATATGCCTATGTGCATCCATTTTTATGCACATGCCTCTTCATGTCATGACTAAGGTCATGACTATGCTTCCTATGCACTTTTTCATCAATGACCTATACCTTCATGGAACCATAAGGCATTAGTTGCCTTCAAATTATCTATTTTTATTTCTCACATAACAAAATTATATTATTAAAAAAATATCCTATGAATATTTTCACATCACACACTACCAGACTAGGCTTAGTCACCTTTGACATCATCCTTCATAGGATATATCTTTGACATTAATGATAATGTTTAACAATTTCCCCCTTTATCATTAATGGAAACAACTCTCAGAACCTTTGCTCAACAGGAAATTTCTCCCTCATTCTAAACTTTCTCCCCCTTTGACATAAATGACAAAGAGATGTTTTCAACTTCTTAGATCAAATCTCTTACAATTAAAAGACACAACACATAGGATTATGAGTTTATGATTCCCAATATAATCATGTTCCCCTTATCTCCATGCATACCTTCTTGGCACTACTCACCTATTTTTTAATCTAATGAACCACCTAATCATCTCCCCTTAATCACTTTCCTTCCTTAATGTCTACTAGGGGTTTGAATTACACCCAATTCATATCTTAGATGTTTAAAATTTGCTTTTAGATGAGGCTTGGTCAAAATGTCTATAATATGATCCTTTATAGAAACATATTCAATTTAAACATTTTTTTCACTTACATTCTCTCTTAGAAAATGATATCTAATGAGAATGTACTTATTACTTGAATTTATGACAAGATTCTTTGAGACTCTTATGGCATGTGTATTATCACAATAGATAGGTCTAGTACTATCATACTCCACCTTGTAGTTTTTAAATGTTTGTCTCATCTATAGGACATTAATCTAGCATGAAGCTATTACAATGTATTCAGCTTCACAAGTAGATAATTCCATTGATGGTTGCTCCCCCATTGATGGTTGCTTCCACTTATCCATGAAACTAGGCACTCACCTAAGAATAAATCTCCTCTACTAGTACTTTTCTTATCATCTAGACTCCCTACCTAGTATGCATCTATATAGGATGTCAAGTTCAACTCCTTTCTCCTAGGGTAACACAACCCAAACTTCATACTCAACTTCAGATACCTAAGTATCCTTTTGACTACTTGTTGATGATTTTCCTTCGAGTCTACTTAAAATATCCCCATAAGGCCTATTGCTTGCATGATGTCAAGTCTAGAGGTGGAAGTTTAAAATAAACTACCAATCATTGACCTATATAATTTTTTATTGAACTTTGGAGATTCATATTCCTTACTTAAAATGAACTAAGTGATCATAATTGTGCCAACAACCTTGTAATATTTCATCTAAAATTTATTCAAAATTTCTCTTATATACTTAGCTTGTGAGATGAATATACCCTTTTCTAATTTAATGATTTGTAACCCAAGAAAAAATGATAGTTCGCCTAGCATGGACATTTCAAACTCCATCACATCTACAAATTCCTTAGTCATATTCTCACTATTTCCACCGATAGGATGTCATCCACATAGATAAATACTACCAATTTATGGTCATATTATATCTTTATATATAGATTTTTATCTTAAACTCCTCTTTTGAATCCTTGGTCTAATTGATACCTATCCAATCTGGCATACAAATCTTTAGGAGTTTTCTTTAGACCATAAATATCATTTTTTAATCTAAAAACGTAATACTTGTTACTTGATAATTAGAAACCCTCATGTTGCTTTATGTATACCTCTTATTCCAAATTTCCATCAAAAATGTAGATTTAGCATCCATCTGGTACACCTTGAACCCTTTCAATCCTACACATGTTAGAAATAATTTGAATTCCTCTAATATTGCTACTAGAGAAAAGATCTCCTATAAGACTATCTATTCAACTTGTAAATACCCCTTACATACCAATATATCTTTGTTCCTAGTGGCTACTCTATCTTCATTCAACTTGTTTCTAAACACACATTTTGTACCAATGACATTCATGTATTTAGGCATAGGAACTAGTTTCCAAGTCTCATTCTTCTCTATTTGGTCTAACTCCTCATTCATAGCACCTATATAAAACTTATCTTTACTTTCTTATACAAGATTCTTAGTTTTAATCATAGACAATAGATAAATGTTCTCTTGATTTAGGTTACTTACCTATCTTCTCCTTGTTTACATACCTACATCCTTATTGATAATGATTTTAATCTATTTTGAGGGGAATTTTGAGTCTTGTATTTCCTCAACATCTTCTTCCTCATCAATATCTATTGTTTCCTCTTCATTCTTGAATTCCAGATTCTTTGATGTATCCCTTAACTGTGAGTGTGATTTCTTTGTCTCATCAATCTTTACAATGGTGATTTCCACTATCTTCTACATCCTTTTGTTATAGCATCTATAGGCTGAGCTCACTCATGATTATGCTAAGAATATACCTTCATCATAACTAGAAACAAAATTACTTAAATCTTCCTCATCTCTTTTGATGAAAAAATTACTTCCAAACACTCTAAAGTGTTCCACATTAGTAGTTTTACCTTTCCACAATTCATAAGGAATCTTATTTACCTTAGTCTATATCTATCCTCTATTCTAAATGTAAACTATAGTGCTCACTACTCTCTTTAATATCCATTAGATAATCTAGACTCATTTATCATAGTTTTTACCATCTCTTTAACTATCTTATTATGTTTTTTTACTACCCCATTCTTTTGAGGAGTTCTAGCTACTGAGAATTACCTCCTTATTCAATGAACCTCATATAATTAATAAAAATCAATAGACCAAAACTATCCTCCTCTATTAGATCTAAGGCATTTGATCTTCCCATTCTTCTCATTCTCAATAAGATCCTTTAATGACTTGAACTTATCAAGAGCTTTTGACTTTTCTTTCAAGAATGCTACCCAAGTCATTATTGTTTATTCATCTATGAGTATCATGAATTAGTTATTTCCTTGAATGATTTATATTATTGTAAGCCCACATATATTAGTGTGTATTAAATCCAAAGGTCTCATGGTAGAGTATTCCTTGGACTTGAACCTTCTTCTATTCTACTTACCATGTTGGCATGCCTTGCAAACTGTGTTTGTTGGTTTGGAGATATTAGGCATATTCTTCATAGGCTTATTATTATTTACCTTGATCATATTATTAAATTATAGGTAACCCAATATTATATTCCATACCCAAACTTCATCCATATTTCTCATAAATCATATCTCCTTATTAATCTCATTCAAGACATATAGATTGTTCTTAGTTCTCTTTGCATTGGCAATTAGCCTTCCTGATTTGTATCTCCTCATATCACACCCTCTATCATGAAAGGTTAGTGTGTGACCTTGGTTTCACATTTGAATTACATCAAGTAGGTTATGTTTCAAACCTTCCACATATAAAACATTCTCTATCTTGGTCTTCCCATTATCCAAACTCAAGATACCCTTGCCAACTATATTGTCAATTGTGTTATCTCTAAATCTCACTAGTCTTGCAACATCCTTATTTAATGAGATGAAATTAATATTTTATTCTATCATGTGTATTAAGAAACCACTATATATACATGATTTCATGCCTTTATCTTGAATGTAAAAGGTAGCCTAAGCTAGTATAGATTCTTCTCCTTTAGTCTTCTGCTCCTTCACCTTTTTTGTAAGGTTTAACTTATTGATCCACTTCTTAGTGATGTGACTATATAACCTCTTGTCTTGATTTATCTTTCTCATATGTCTCATATTTAAATCCCTTTTAATATGTCTTATCTGATCATAATTATACCATAGTTTTCTACTTCTACTATTTAAATGGATATTCACCCTATTCCTCGATGAGGAATTAATGCTTGCATAGTG
The DNA here is from genome assembly GCA_037957365.1 of Torreya grandis. NCBI lineage: Eukaryota > Viridiplantae > Streptophyta > Pinopsida > Cupressales > Taxaceae > Torreya > Torreya grandis. Next base: position 399,056 of record JARHVA010002787.1, on the reverse strand, counting down.
TCTATAATCCATAGATATATGTCCATATTGATTACATGAGAAATAGGAACCATTGCATGAATTCACATACCTTGTCTATTTTATGTTGAATGATACACCTCTACCTTTGTTGATGATCAATTTGAGTCTCATATTTGAGAGATTATGCATAGGTCTTTGAGGTCTAACTCTCCTTGTTTTCCTTTTGATCTTATTTGAACCCAAAACCTATTTTTCAATGTGGATACCTTTGACTATTAAAAATATCACCAATAACTATAGTAATATTTTCAAACTTTTGATGTGTCTTCATCTTGATTGTTGCCTTATCTAATTCTACCTTGGAGGACTCCATTTCTATTCCAAACTCGATACATTCTTCCTCTTTGGTGTTAAAACTTGCAGTGATAATTTCAATATGAGTTTCTAACTATTTGATTATTTCCTCATGCTCATTAGTGTTTTTTATTAGTCTCTATTCTATGAGATTGATTTGTTCCTCATAAATCTTAACTAGTGATATTAGTTTCTGATTCTTCCTTATTTAGGACTTCAACTCCTCTAGAGCACTCACCAATTCTACTACAAGGTTTAACTCAGCCTCTTCATCATCTATAAGACTTTTCTATTTTTAAAAACCCTCATTATTTGTTTTTATAGACATTAATAAGGTTTAATTATTATTATGATCATTATTATCAAAATCACTATTAGATACACTTATATCACTTACATCAGATGAGATATTATCTTCTCTGGTATAGAAAATTATCTTGTTCTTGAATGAACCTTTCTTACCTTCATAGTTATTGAAACCCTTTTGTCTATTGTCAAGATTATATACCTTATTATAATCACCATGATGTTCATCATATTTTCCATCATGATCAATCTTAGCCTTGTTAGGAAATTTAGATGCAAATTGACCAATCTTACCATAGTTAAATCATTTGAATGGAAACTTTCCCTTATACTTACCTGAACCTTTTCTTAGTTTCTAAAAAATGTGAATTTTATCTTATCATCATCAATGTTTATGTCAAAATCATCCTTGGCCTTCTTACATTATGACTGTTCATCATCTTTGAATGCAGCTTCCTTCTTGGAAGGTCTTCCATCACTTGATCTCATTTCATAAGCAGTCAAGACACCATGAAGCTCATCCATATGTAATATGTTAAGATATTTAATATCTCCCATAAGAAACACCTTTGAATAAAACTTAGATGTTAGGAATATCAATACCTTTTTTAATACTATTGATTATCACAACTTATCTCGTAGACCTTTCATGACATTTACCACTTCATATACTCTTAAAAAATAAGATGTAATGTTTTCATTTTCCTTCATTCTCAAACTCTCAAACTACCATCAGTGGGTTTATAAATTTTCCAACTTAACTTTGGTTTATAATTAATAAATAGTATAAAATTTTTCCCAAATCACTTTTTTTGTGTCAAAATTCATGACCTTTACAAATTATAACTTTAAAATACCACATATGATGGCATTTATTTCCTTAGAGTTGTTCTCACTTACCTTCTTACCTACTATGTTAGTTGGTGGTGTAGAAGGTGGAGTGAATCCATAAATAATAGATGTGTCATAGCCTAAATAAATTAGATAGGCATTCATTATAATGATCCCAAATTCATATTTAGTCCCACTAAATAGATGATCCTTATTGGTTGAGAAACCTCCTTGTACTTGATGACTAGACATGCTTATGCTTTTAGGATCTCCTTCAAATTGTTTAGGATTACTTGAAAGGACTAGAATATAATAATAATTATTAGAATCATAATCACTAGGGGGTGAGTTAGTGTTTAAAACATTCTTTCACATGTAAATTAACATTCCTTGAAATATCAAAGAAATGCAAAGATATAACAATCCATAAAGAGTCATTCAATGAGCATAACAAAAGAAAACACATATATGAGTGGGAAAACCTCAAGGGAAATTAAAAAAACTATTATATATAAAAATTTAATATATTTATATAAAATAAAAGATCAAATTTCCTTGATCAACAACTCAACTTGGAGCACCAACCCCAATGAAGTCAAGCACCCACTTTACTAGGCTTTAGCAATCACCTACTTGTGAGGAATTACCAACTCTCTAAGTGACTCAAAAAAACCTAAAAAAACTAATAAATTTGATAAACATACCTATTATATACTATTATGTTCTCACTTCAATACCTCATTATATTCTATGAAGAAATATTTTATTCACTTATATTGCACATATCCAAATAGGCCTAAACTACCTTGTATATATACAAGTCTCATGGTCACACACCACTTGGTAATCCAAATACCTTAAAAATATTATTTAATCCATATAATAGTCCTTATAAAATTTTATTAACATTATTCAAATGAATTTTGGACCCCTTTTGGTCTGCAATAACTCAATCAGGCCTCATTTCTCTTTTAGGTCTCATGGAGACCTAATTACATTAGGTCTATCTTCTTAGTGTCAAATATTTATCCTCTTGGGACTATATGGACTTATAAAACAATAAAAAAAATTAAAAAACATATATAATTACAATTAATAACCTTTTTAATTCTTTTTTAGACCTGTATTCTTCACTCATAACATGAAAGCTCTTTTAGGGCAAATTGTCCCATTAGGCCTGTGTACCTCAAAAGTTTGTCTTGAAAAAAAGAAGCTTAAACACAATTAATATACTAAAATATGAAAAAAAAACATGTATATATATTATCCATGACATCATGGTCATAATCAAATTCTTATAATACTTTCACATAGGAGATAAAGGCTCAAGAACATATTTGCAACTCACTCAATTAGAACTACCAGTTTACCTCAAAAACTAATCATGGTGACTTAGACCTCCAACACCTTTTTAGACACTTTTAATGAATAATAATGAATTTATATGATAATATTATACATTTATAACATCATTAGATATAAAATTCATATGGTCTAATGGCAAATATTTCTCTTCAAGACCATTCTTGACCTTATATCACACAGTCTTATTTAAACTAGATAGGTCATTTTATGAGAAAATTTTTAACCATATTAGATTACCTTAAAAAGTTATTAATAAAATTAAAATTAAATAAAATTCATAAATAAAATATTCATTCACTTTTTTGAATCAATAAAACATGCTCAGATCCTCAAATCCATCTTCTCATCTCTACCTGGGTTTTGTACTATTTGTACCATTAGGTTTGTATGTGACTAAATATATTGGATGACCAAAGTATATAATTTTAAGTATAAAACATATCCATAAATCATTATTTAAATTAAAAATAAATCTATATCTTCTTCTCCCTTTGATTTTATTTTCTTAACCAATACAACTTTTGATATCTACAACAACATCTTGACAAACAATATTATATCTATTTATTTTCTCTTATTTTATTAATCACCACCACCTAAGTTTAACTAAGAGACTTTATTACATGTTACAATAGATTTTTTAGGAATTAGAATCCATTTAGAGCTGATTTGAATAATATATTTCACATCAGGTTTTTATTAGGGTTTTAGGGAGGTTTAACATAAGTTTTGGGTTTAATGATTGTTCATAAAGGAATTCCTCTTAAATCCAAAAATATGCCTAAAAATATAATCTAGGACCCCTCCACATATCTCCTTAACATCTCAAGATCCCATGTAGAGGTTACACATGCCAATAAATGCTTGAAAGTGCTTCTTGGGTTTTGATACCTCATTATATGTACTTGAGAAGGCATAAAATAGTGTTTTATGCAATTTAATTCAAACCATGACCTCAAAATTTGTAAAAATTCCTAGAAAAAATAATCTCACCTATGTCCATGCTCACATATGCATACTTGCCTTGAAATCTGATATTTATACCTCAGTTGTCTAGGTGGGGTCTAAGAGTGGTCTAGGTGCCAACTTAGACTAAAGGTCCTACCCCTATAAGCTCACCATAAAACTCCCATGAATGATTTAATGCATTCCATACATGCTCAAATAGTTCCATACAACCTACGTATGCCTATGTTTATCCATTTTCATAAATATACCTCTTCATGTAATGACTAGGCTTCATATGTACTTTATCATTGATGATCTATACCTTCATGTAACCATAAGGCATTAGTTTCCTTAAAATTATCTCTTTATATATCTCACATAACAAAATTATCTTATGAAAAAAGTATCCTATGTATCTTGTTGCATCACACACTACCAAACTAGGCTTAGTCACATTTGACATCATCCTTCATAGGATATACCTTTGACATCAATGACAATGTTTATCAATCTCACCCTTTGTAATTGATGGAAACCACCCTCAAAGCCTTCCCTCAATGGGAAATTTCTCCCTCATTCTAAACTTGTTCCCCCTTTGACATAAATGAAAAATAAATATCTACAACTTCTTGGTTCATACTTCTTGCAATCAAAAGACTTAACACACAAGATTATGAGTTTATGACTCACCATAAAATCATGATCCTCATATCTCCATTCATACCTTATTATCACTAATCACCTAATATTTGAGCTAATGAACCACCTAGTTAGCTCCCCCTAGTAACTTGCCTTCCTTAATGACTGCTAGGGGTAGGAATTACACCCAATTCCTATCTTAGATGTTCAAAAGTTACCTTTGGAAGTGACTTGGTCAAAATGTATACAATATGATCCTTTGTAGAAACATATTAAATTTCAAAAAAAATTTACTTACCCTCTCTAAAAATTATATCTAATGGGAATGTGGTTAGTCCTTGAGTGCATGACATGATTTTTTGAGATGATTATAGCACTTGTATTATCACAATAGATAGGGATACGACTATCATGCTCTACCTTGTAGTCTTTTAAGGTAATTCTCATTTATAGGACTTGAGTGCAACAAGAAGATAATGCAATTTATTCATATTTTTAAGGATATAATGTCACTAATGGTTGCTTCTTGCTTATACATGAAACTAGGTACTCACCTAAGAAGAAATCTCCTCCACTAGTACTTGTCCTATCATCTATACTCCCTACCTAGTCTACATATATATAGGCTATCAACTTAAATTCCTTGTTCCTTAGGTAAAACAACCCAAACTCCATATTACCCTTAATATACCTAAGTATTTTTTTGACTTCTTGTAGATGATTTTCCTTTGGGTCTTATTTGTATCTTCCTATAAGGCTTATTACTTACATGATGTTAGGTATAGAGGTATTAGTGTATATAAAACTACCAATAATTAACCTATATGATGTATGATTGACCTTTAGAGACTCATCTTCCTTTATTAACTTATACCTTGTGATCATAGGTGTGATAACAACCTTGCAATATTCCATCTCAAATTTATTCAACATTTCTCTTATGTACTTATGTTTTGAGATTAATATACCTTTATCTTATTGAATGATTTGTAACCCAAGAAATAATTATAGTTCTCCTATAATGGACATTTCAAAATCCTTATTCATCACATATGGAAAGTCCTTAGTCATATTCTAGCTCTTTCTACCAAGTATGATGTCATCTACATAGATAACTACTATCAATTGATTGTCATCTTCTATCTTTACAAACACACACACACACACACACAGACACACACACACACACACACACACACACACACACACACACACACACACACACACACACACACACACACACACACACACACACACACACACACACACACACACACACACAACTCCTCTTTTGAATCCTTTGTCTAATAGATACCTATCCAATCTAGCATACCAAGCTCTAGGAGCTTGATTTAGACCATAAAAGCATTTTTCAATATAAAAACATGGTAATTATTACTTGATAATGATAAACCCTTAGGTTTCTCTATGTATACCTCTTCTTCCAAATTTACATTCTAAACGGCAAACTTGACATCCATCTATTACACCTTGAATCCATTAAATCTTGTATATGCTAGAAACAAATTTGATTGCCTCCAATCTTGCTATTAGAGCAAAGGTATCTTATAAGTCTATCCCTTCAACTTTTGCATAACCATTACATACCAATCTATCCTTATTCCTAGTGGCTTATCCATATTCATTGAACTTGTCTCTAAACACCCATTTTGCACCAATGACATTTCTTATCTTTAGGCCTAGGAACTAGTTTCCAAGTATCATTCTTCTCTATTTGGTCTAACTCCTCATTCATATAACCTATCCAAAACTTGTCTTTTATTACTTCTATAATATTTTTAGGTTTAATATTAGAAAATAAAAAAACATTCTCTTGATTTATGTTACTTATCATTCTTTTCCTTGTTACCATACCTACATCTTTGTTGCTAATGATTTGTGACTTAGGATGATCTCTTTGAATATATCTTGAGGGGCCTTTTGAGTCTTGTCTTTCTTCAACTTATTCTTCTTCCTCATCAATCTCTATTATTTCCTCCTCATTCTTGAATTCTAGATTATCTAATGTATCCCTTTATTGTGAGTGTGATTTATTTGTCTCATCAATCTTCACATTGGCGCTTTCCACTATATTTTTCAACCTTTTGTTATAGCATCTATAGGATGAGCTCACTAATAATTATCTAAAGAATATACCTTTATCAGAACTAGAATCAAAACTACCTAAATCTTCCTCATCTCTTTTTATGACACATTTTCTCCAAAACACTGTAAAGTGTTCCGTATTATTAGGTCTACCTTTACATATTTCATAAAGAGTCTTATTTACATTATTACTTATATGTCCTCTATTCAAAATATATACTATAGTGCTCACTACCTCTCTCTAATATCTATTTGATAATATAGACTCACTTGTCATAATTCTTTCCATCTCTTTAACTATCCTTTTCTTATTTTCCGCTACCCATTCTACTGAGGTGTCTTAGCTACTGAGAACTATCTCTTTATTCCATGAACCTCCCATAATTCATCAAAATCATTAGTCCAAAACTATCCTCCTCTATTAGATATTAGACATTTGGTCTTCCCATTCTTCTCATTCTCAATAAGAACATTGAATGCCTTAAACTTATCAATATCTTCTAACTTTTCTTTTAAGAATGATACCCAAGTCATTCTTGTGTAGTCATCTATGAGTAACATGAAGTAGTTATCTCCTTCAATTATTGAGAATTGTGACATGAAATGACATTTGTTAAAGAAACATGACTGAAAATATGTAACCCCCCAAATATTTCTATTTTATTTTTCTAGTGTTATGAATTACATTATGTAACTACATTGGTCTGTAAAACATGACTTAAAACATAGAATACCCAAAAAAAAAATTAAATTTTTCCTAGCATTGAAAATTGTGATGTATAATGACATTGGTATGAGAAACCTAACTGAAGATATACAACATGCTAAATATTTTAAAAAATATTCCCATTGTTGAAAATTATGCCACATAATGACATTGGTATGGGAAACCCAACTCAAAATATGAAACACCCCAATATTTCTAAAAATTTTCTAGTGTTATGAATTGTATGAGAAACCTAACTAAAAATATGCAACACACCAAATATTTTTGAAATTTGTCTATGTTGCAAATTATCATGAATTTTTTTAATACTTAAACACTAAAATAACATGATTAATACGAAAATCATGTGTGCAACTAGACCCTAAAACATTATCATATATCTACATATGCATTAACATATAAATATATACAATATTCCTACCAAATTTTATAATTTGTTAACCAATCACATTCCATTAGACAAGAGATCAAATATTCCTAAAGTTTCAAAAATGAACATCAAGGAATTATTCTCTAGAAAAAACCCATGGTTATAATGAAAAAAAATTAAGGTATCCATAAAATTTATCCTAATTCCATTGCCTATGTAGTCAAGAACCACATGGCTAGTTTGGGTCTACTCACAACTATCTCACCGAGGGATATAGTCATGCCCCTTGTCACAATTATAGATCCCTAGGTTTAATTCTAAATGACAAGCTACCTAGTATTTCAAACTTTGGAATACTACCACTTGGTATTTTTTTAATCTCTTAGGCCCTTAAAACCATTAAGGGATTATCCTTTAATTATTGAACCCTCTAATGTTCTAAACTTTAGAATTATACCATATGGTAGCCTCTCATGTCCCTGAAACCTCAAATCCATTTGGGGATTATACCTAAATGGTTTAATCCTTTCTAGGTTCCAAGTTCTCGAATGCTACCACTTAGAAACATTTTGAGAGCTTAGATTAATTAGGGGATTAGATTATGCACTGACTCTATGAATTATTAGAAAGATGTCATGTGACATCATTCAACCAACATTCAAAAAGCTAAAATTAACTAAGGCAAAAGCTAAATAAAAATCTAAAGTAATAAATGGCAAAGGCAAGAAATAAATATAAGAATAAGTTGACATGGAAATTTTACTAACGTTAAAATCCATATATAAAATAGTAATTTGGTTTAAGGTAGGATCTAATTAAAATCTAAAATAGAAAATATCTAAGGCATGAATAAAATACCATAAAAATAGTCAACTTATAAAATTGACTAAGGCATGATATGAAGTAAATTAAAAGAATGACTTAGCGATTTTGAATATACTAAGGCAAGACTAATTGCCCCTACTAGTAGGATACTACTAATAACACATCCAAATATAATAATACATTCACATAAAATGATAAAATAAGAAGGAAATGAGGCCTAAATTTATCTCTTGACACTAACCAATATTCCCTTTGGTTTAGTCATCTATCAAAACTACAAGATAAACTAGACCTATCCAAACATCTCTTAAGAATATGGTCAAAATCTATGAGATAACTAGTTTGTTTATTAGAACATATAACTTATAGCATCATCACATATACCCTTTTCACTACACCAAATAAAAGATCCCAAATGATAAATTTATTAAAATTAGAAGTAAAAAAATCCTAGAATGGTCTTCATAATCCTCTTAGTTCATTAAATAATCCTTACAAGGGTGACCTAAATAAAATCTAAGTTTTTCATGATTTGTTATTTCTATTCACAAGGAGCCCAAATCCATTATAATTCTCTTTTAAATAAGCTTATCTTGGTACAAGAAAAGTATACAGTAGATAGCCTATTCAAAATTTTCATTCAAGGATATTTGCTACAAGACATATATTTTTATATAATATTATCCATATTTATATTATATAGTCATGTTGTCTTGTTATTACCAATAATGACCACTTAAATATTTTTATTAAGTTTCACCCAAACATTTTTGGCTTAATCCATTAAGATAGATCATAATAGAATTTATGAAGAGGAAAAAGTGTAATCAATACATTGATATTAACAAATATTTAAGCAAGTGAATTACATTATCATTTTATTAATAAATCCATTTCACAAGAGGATCTTCCTTTACATTCATGAGTCCTTTATAAATGGATATACCTTTAGAGTATACACCATCTAGTTACATCCAATTCTATGTAAATGTTTCAACAAGTATATAACAAAACTCTCAACCCATAACTAGATTATTACATAAAAGACTAACTTCAAAAAGATTATTACAAATAGACTCACTACTATTGACATAGCCAATGGATGTTATTTCATTCATCTATTACATAGGCATCATGTAAAACTCTTGGGATGATTCAATAATGCAAGAATAACCAATCTTTGGTAATGGTCTTTATATAATCCACTATAGCTTCAGTCTATTTGAAGGTCGGATCACCTCCCCACCTTTTTCCATCTTTAAATTATTTTTCTAGGCACCCTCTAGCTAAAGACTCCTAACATTAAGTTTTTTTACATCACTATAATGGAAAGTATGGGTATCTAAATCAAGGGTACCATAACATAATGGAATAGCCATCCATAAACCTATAGTCTTATTCTTATTTCTTACCCCAAAGAGATTCCTAATCCCAAATATAAATTATAAAAGCATTCAAATGAGAGTTCAAGTGAATCTAATCATTTCACAAATACATCTAGAAATCAATCAACCACATTATATCATAATGTTGGCTAGATATTTTACATGAAACCTAAATTACCAAGGCAGTCATGGGATTAAATCCCCTTCATTTAAATCATGAAGCTCTTGTATGTTTGTGCTTATCTATTTCTAATTACTTACACTTACGATTATTCATAGAGTTAATAATTTGTGTGCTAGTTAGTTTTAATTAAGGTATTACTTTAATCACTTTGCTCATGAACCATAACAAAGGGATTTTGTATTAAGCATTTATTTTTATAAGTGTGAAAATAATTAAATAGAATTTGGGAAATAAGAGAAATATTTTAACACTTGAGAAATAGAAAATTTCATTTCATAATAGATAGCTGTGTAGAGTCTATTGTGTCCTTACAAGTAGATAAGCATATAATTATGACAATTTATTCAACAAAACAACTAAGAAAATGATGAATTCAATTTATGTAAAATAGGTATCATAAAGTTTACCATTCCACCTTCATTGAACATAGAGAAATTCCCATAGACATAAAGTTATCCAAAAATCAATCATCTTTCTCATTCACTTTCAAAAACCATTCATACAAAATAATCTGATTATCTTGAACACAAAGATTCATATTTTTTAAACTTTTTGTACAGTTGTAATAGTTTGTTTGCTTCTAAAAATTATCATCCTCTTAGCTCATAGGCTAGCATATATTTTTATATTAACCTAGACATCTAAAACAAAAAATAACACAAATTCTCCATTTCCCCATGTGCTACATAAAAAATTAAAAGTTATTGAGAAATGTCCTCCTTTAATTTCTATTTCATGGCATGCAAAAGCTATTGACATGTAGAATTTCTTCAATCTTCCTATTTGGATTGAACAAAAACACTTTGAATGTAGTGAAAAGTTCATTCAAGTAGTTCAATATTACAAAATGACTGTAAGTAATAGATTTTAATCCAAATTACTTAGTTCTTTGAATTTTACAAAGTGATTTCACTTGTACAAGTAAATCATATAATGACATTACTTTTACAAAGTACTCACTGAAAACAAGATTACCTAAAGTGTGTTTATGAAGAGAAAAGAGAAAATAGAATAAGGAGAGGAATTTATTCGAGACTTGGAGAAAAATTAATCTACTTAATGAATTTAATTCTTACACTTCTCTCTATACTTGATATGTTGAAACATTATTGTTTATATGATTGCATCATCTGGTTTAACAAGTGCTTGTCTTTCCATCTCAAGCCTCAACATTTCACTTTCTAGCTTTCTGTAATGAGATTTTACTTTTTCAATTCTTGTTTCAAGTCTCTTCACTTCTTATTGACATTTGACCAATTATTTGATAGACTTATATGTAAAAGGATTTATGGCTTTTTATATTAATTACTCAAATTGCTCATAAAACTACTCAGACATCCTCAAAACTTTGTTTAACCAGATACCAGTGAAACCATATAATTAATCTTCTAAGTTTGTATTTACATCACTCACCTCTTTTGACAAAGTCTCCATTTCTTCACTCATTTCTTTTAGAATGATTATTCAAAAAGATATGAGATAATTTGTTTATTTTATCCTTTTCACTGATCCATCTAGGGCAATATTTTATTCAACCAAGACCTTCTCACTCAAATTACCTATGGTATATATGATTTCTTATTAAAATTGAGAAGTTTCATTTTAATTCTCAATTTATTTCATTACTACATTAATTTTTATCAATTTATTCAAAATATCAGTAAGTGTATCTTGAATACTAGGAATTTTTTTTTGAACCTTTTAACTCATTTTATCAATCCACTTATCAATAGCTTTAGCTTTATCTCTAGTATCTTCTACCTCAGAAATAACTTTCTACTCAATTGGTTCCTTAAAGTAAAAAATTTGTGTGGAAAATATTTGTCTACTTTAGCTATTATTTTACATAGTTGTGTATTATATTCTTTTAATTTAGCTTTGGTAACTTTCTCATCATCCAACTTCTTGAAAAGAGAGTTAATGAGAGTTTGAATATCTTCCTTTAAAATCATATTAGTTACTTCCCCAAGGGGTATTATTTAATAGGATATGTCACTCTTAGTGAATTTTTATTTGCCCATCCCTTTAGGTGGGGCTACTATCTCAACAAACTTTTGTCCTAAATATTCAATCTATAACGTTGAAGCTACTTTGGAAAGTTTTGGATTTTTACCCCTCTTATCAAGACTCTTCAATAGTTGAAAGTCTATATCTTCAATATTTATTACTTTTTTCCCCTCAGAAGTGTTATGTGTAGCTATCCAAGATGAGAAATCTGTACAAACAAAAGTGTCTGCATGAGCTATTATTTGTTGTTGATTATTTCTAATCGCTAACTATTGAGAAGAAATTTCTTGAGTTTCCACCCCTTTATGGATATCTTTTTTAAATTATTTTTCAATTATTCCTACTACCTTCTCTACCACTTTCCCTTCAATACTTCCTCTTCTCTCCATCATTTACTAATGTTTTGTGTTGTTACCATGAGTTCAGGTCCTTCTTCAATAGTTTTTCTTCTTTCTTTTATTGCCCCAACTATTTCTTATAATATTTCTTGATGTTCTTATTGAGATGGTGTCTCTCTTTTGGTTTCTTTTTTAGGTTATTTTTCAATAATGATTTGATCTTCTATAAGAGGTGTTGGTGGTGAAGTAGGTGGGAAAGGTGGAGGAGGAAGAGAGGATTCCTTTGAATAAGATTTCTCAAGATTAATGGTGATATGAGTCTTGGGAGGAGGCATTAATATTGATGAATAAAATGTGGATGTAGTAGAAATTAGAATGGAAGAAATAGTGGTAATGGTAGAGATAGGAGTACCTATAGTGGTTACTAATGGTGGAAGAGTAATGTCTACCTAGATGGGTTCCTTATCTTTAACTACTAAAAATGTATGATCACTATTCATTTTGAATTTTATCTTCTTGGTATATACTTGGCCTCAGCTACTCTCTCCTTGCACTTTCTCTTTTCTCTTTTTCCCCACATATTTAGTCTCACTTATCAATTCATTTATGTAATTACCCTTGCTAATAAGCCAATTAGAATTCATTTCAAAAACATTTAAAGTTAGTTTGGGAATTGTTTTATCATGATCATCACCAAAAATTATTACTGGAAGTAGATCATTATCCCCTCCCACTACATGTAAAGCATCACTTATAACATCAACATCATCTTACATATCTTCAGGAACATAAGCTAAATCAAATGAATGAATTTTTCTATATTCAACCTATTGTTATATATTCTCCTTAATTTAAACTCATCCTTGTAATCTATCTAATAATATTCAAGTGTTAGGATATGCATATACTGAAGAGAAAAAGTACTCTAAGTAACACCTCTATAGACAAAATTATCTATATTGACCTTTTCCTTTCCTTTCTTTCTTATTTCTATAATCTCCTTTAAGACTAACCATGGGACTTATTCAATCAATGTTATTTGATCTTACACTTTAGCTACCTCTTATTCTAATCTTACTAAACTATTTGAACTAGATGTTGGCTCTGACTTACTCTAGAGAACTTGTTATGTATTCTTTGGTATTGATTAAGTTGTTCCACTAGATTTGAAATTTTGAGAAAAGAGTTAACTCATTGATTTTGAAGTACCTCTAAATAACTTTCATGTTTTGAGCAATGGGAAATCTTGAAAAACTAACTTTTTTTCAAGTAATAGAATCTTAGAACTCTATGTAAGTCACTTAGGATTTTATAGATAACTTTATTTTTTTCTTGACTAGTGACTTTGGGTTTTTATTGACTCACAATTTCAAGTTTTTCTTAACTCATGACTTTGTGTTTTTATTGACTCATAACTTAAGGTTTTTGTTGACTCATGACTTTGGGTTTTTATTGACTCATGATTTTAGGTTTTTCTTGACTCATGACTTTGAGTTTTTATAACTAAGTTACTTGAAGTCAAAAACTTGAAGTAAGAAGGGATCAAAAACTCAAAGTGTTAAGACATTTAGGAGGCAAGTTTTTGAAGGGTGATTAATAGGGATTAGAAACCCAAAGTTGTGAAATTTAAGAAACCCAAAGGAGTAATGAGGAAATGAAAACCTGAAGTAGTCTTAGATAATGTCTCATTGTTTTGCTTAGGATTAAGACTTTAGGTTTGGTAAACTTGAACAGGTAAGGAATTTTCATGGCTAGGGTTTACAGGTGGGATTTGACTTCTCAAAGATTTTGAAAAAAATTAAACCATGATAATTGGTTGAAAATATGAATCCATGATTGAAATCACCCAATTACTCTAAGAAAATGAAAGAGAAAAAAAAACCATTCAAACCTAGTAAACATATAATCATAACATCACAAGGAAAACATAGAGAGACAAAAAACCAAAAGAGAAGCAACCAAAAGACATAATAATCACCTAGAGATGATTTAATTACCTCAAACATAAATGGGTTGAAAGGAATTTTCTCAAAAATGCTCTAGAATCTCAAATGGCATGACTCAGGGTTTATAGGTATGATTTCTTAATTAGATGACTTAGCTACCAAGTAGGAATGAGGTGGAATTTTGCCAATATATATATAAATTCCAATGTATTAATTACAAGTATGGAAAATCCATGTTAGCCCTTACCCCTTTTTTATCCAGTTTCATGAACTACTTAGCATATTTTAGCTTTTTGAAGTAAAGTATTTTAGATTTGACTTCTTTTATACTACTTAACATATTTTAATAATGAAGTAAAGAAACTTAAGAAACCTGATTTGAGGAAGAATGAATCAGGTTTCTAATACAACTTTACTTATTTTCAAAAAAGTAAAGTAGTTTAGAGAACCTAGTTTGTATTAAAAATGAGCTAAGGCAGTTGAACTTAGATAACTTACTGAAGGGGATGAGAAAAATTATTCTAGTAATGGTTTTAAGCAAATGCCTTTTAATATTTTGGAGTGATTAGGAGAAATTGAGGAACATAAGAAATCAAATACAAAAACTCAATGGCTTTATTAAATGGACTAACCAAACAATTACAACTAACTCGCATGAGATAAGGTTATAAAAAATTCAAAAGGGGTATCCCAAAATTTGAAGTGTGAAATTTTGGGGATACCAGTTGGCTCTGACTAGGGACACCTTTTTTTCTATCAGAAAGAGAGGAACAAGAGTGACATCTTAGCATCTCTTGTTTTTCATCTTATTTATTAGGTAAGGAGTCTTTGCAAAAAATCAATCACAAAATAACTAAATAAACAAACATCACAAAAGAAGAAACAAAACTAAAAATGAAGCTTGAAAACTTTATTTATATACATACAGGTATCACCTTACTTCTCAATTCTTGTAGATCTTCAAATGCTACCCATTAAAATGTAGTGGTAGTTTTATTCCATCCTGATGAGCTAGGAAGAAGTAGTCTTTCCCAGCAAAGCTTTGTATATTAAAGGGTCCTTTCCATAAGGAGTCTAATTTTCCATGCTTCCCTTTTTTATCATTCTATTTATCCCAAAAGATAACTAAATAATTGAACTTAAACTATCTATTTCATGTGTTATAATCAAAAAAATTCTTCACTTTCATTTGGTGGTCAGCTATTTGGTCAGTAATTTGAATGTGAACCTCTTGTAACTTAGTAAGAAACATGATTCTCTTATCAATTGAATCTTGATAAGTAACATCTTTAATTTATTTTGACAACTATAAATCAATCAACTCAATGTTTATTGGTATTTTATAACTTACTCCACATAACAATTGAAAAGGAGACATACCTATTGCTTTCTGTGGGGTGATTCTACTAGCCCAGAGTGCATCAAAAAACTTCTCATGCCAGGTTCATTGGTTATCATCCACTAGATTATAGATGATGTTCATCAAATTCTTATTAATTTATTTAGCTTGGCATTTCCTTGAGGATAATGATTTAAAGCATGACATATATATATATATATATATATATATATATATATATATATATATTATATTCCATATGAATAGTATAACTTAGTTAACTTACCAAAAGAAAATTTGGTTTCACTATCTATCATAATTCTATGTGGTACCCTAAACCTAACAACAATATCCTCTTTAATGAAATCACATACTAATTCTGATGTGGCATGTTTGATAGGAATAGCTTCCACCCATTTACTGAAATAGTCAATAGTAGTCAAGATATAACAATGTCCAGCACTTGAGGAAGGATTTAACATACCAATGAAATATATGCCCCATTGACAAAATGGTTAATCGATAATTACTAGTTTTAAAAGAAAGGTTGGTAATTGTATTCTTTGTATAAATATTTGACAGGCTTGACACTTAGTAACCTAGTTTGAAGCATCTTGAAAAAGATTAGGCTAAAAGTATCTTGCTCAAAAAATCTTATGTGTTGTGACTCTAATAAAGAAGTGACATCTACATGCCTTATCATGAAATTTATTAGCAAAATTTTTAATTGTTATTTATCCACATAGTGAAGGAAAATGCCATTGATTCCATATTTATACAACCCATGATCCCAAAGAACATAATCTTTTGAATTTAGCTTGATGGTACATTTTTCTTTCCATGTGAAATCAGCTGGGCAATCTCCATAGGTCAAGAAGTAAGTAATCTTGTTATACCATTCATCAAACAAGTCATTAAAGAGTACCATGGGTAAATCTTACTTTGTTTCATCTTAATTTTAATATGATATATTTACAATATCAGGGTTTCTTTTTGTCATCAATTGGCATAGTCCTCTACCTCTTACTAGTTTTGTGGGTTTGATATCAAGATCAAACTCTTTCACCTTAGCTACCGAAGTGCCTTTGAGTAATCCTAGCTCTTATTATGCTAGAATTTACTTAACTAAGTATCTGGGACATACACTATAGTATTTGATGACAAGATGTAATACCTAAAAGTCTTACATGCCTTGACCATTGCAAAAGCATGCTTTTCTATCTTTGAGTATTTCAATTTTGAGCTTTTGAATGGTTGACTCATGAAATTTATAGAATATTTAACTACATAATTTTTTTGCATGAGTATAGCTGACATGGTATGCTTTGAATAATAATAATAATAATAATAATTTTTATACCAAAATCTTAGGAAACTATCACTGGGGCTTCAACTAATACTGCCTTTATTATTTCAAATTCTAATTTTCCTTCAGTGTTCCATTTGAAGTCTTGCTTATTTTTCATCATATCCAACATGTGGCAAGTTAACTCAACAAAATAAAGAATAAATATCCTAAGGAAATTTACCTTACTGAAGAGTGAATGTATACCTTTCTTGGATGTAGGCATAGTCAAACTTTGAATTGTTTTAACCCACTCTAGGTCAATTTTTGTTCTTTCATTTGAGACTATATGACTGAGGAGTTTACCTTCAACTATAACAAATATGGGCGTCTTCAAGGTCAGCTAGATGAACACCTCTTTGCTTTGAAAATACTATTAATTCATCCAAGTATACTACAATAATTTTGTTCTTTAAATGAGTAAATGCCAGATCTATTAGCCACTAAAAGTTTTTCCAACATTAATTACCCAAAAAGGCATCTTTGATAAGCAAATGTCCCCAAGGTGTTATAAAATCAATTTTATATTGATCTTCGTTAGGTACTCTTATTTTATTGTATCCAAAAAATCCATCTAGCATGGATAACATATCTAAGCCTATAACCACTTGAAGGATATGATCCATGATGGGTAGTGGATAGTTATCTTTTAAAGAAGCTAGATTTAAATTATGGAAATCAACACATAAGCGTATGTCCCCATTTTTATTTCTCACTAAAATAATATTTGCTAACCATTTTGAGTGATGAATTGGATATATGATCTTTTCATCAAGGAGTTTCTAAATCTTAGCATGAATTGTACCTAAAATAGTTGTATTATGGTGATGTAAGTTTTGCTTAAAATGGTTTAATCTTAGCTAGAGTGGAATATATTACTGCACCTCATTTGGATGAAAAGGTTTGAGATCTTTGTAGGACTATGCAAACACATCAATATACTTTGTGAGAAGTTTAATGAAACCTTCATTTTCTTCTTATGAGTAGCACTTGCCAATGTTGACCATCTTAGGTTCTTATTTACTGCTAAGATCAACAAACTCTATTTTGATAGAGGAAATAACATCATACTCTTTCTTTTTCTTCAAAAATTGATCATTTTTATTTGATATTTATTCTAAGGAGACTAACCCTTTAGGAATTTTATTTCCTTTCAGTTAAATTATGCTTGGACTATGAGTAAGTTCAATGTCAGCAATACCTATTTTTGTTTCACATGGATATGAATTAATTAATTTGAATTACAATCCTTCAAAATTATCTTTCTACTCTAAAAAATCAACTATTTATTTGTCATTGTTAAAAACTATCCATTATTCAACATTGTCTAGAACCTTTGGATGTTAGACAAATTCTACTCTATAATCACTTTCTCTAAAAATTGAGGGTTTTTGTTCTATCCTTAGCAAATATACAATAATAATAAGTGAATCATCTCTTTAATTCTCATTTCTTAGAACTAAATTGATTAAGAAAGTAGATAAATCAAGTGTGGCATTTAGAACTCTAGCACGATAGTGTTTTAGCTTGTCTTTCTTCACCTAATACTACCCTTTAATCTATTTCACTATTAACTTGGAATATCCTTGCACTATAAGAAGCTTTACACCTTTATCCTTTGCTTTCTCAAGTCCTAGCAAGAGTGCTTCATGTTCAGCTATGTTATTGGTGTTTTCAAACATAAGCTTGTATAAATAGGGAAAATTGTCTCTGATAGGGGATATCAGCAATACTCTTACACATAAACCAAGAAAACTATAGTTTCCATCAAATTAAATTGTCTATATCATGTCTTCCTCCTCCTCTTCTTTCTCCTCTTATGTTTCTTTACTTACTTCAAGGAAATAAACTCCATGGTCTAATTCTTCAAAAAGAATGTGTGACCTTAGGTCTTCAAATTTAAGAACCATGTAATTTCACATCTTCTTAGGTTCTAACTTATGATTTGCCCCTTTGATTTAGATGTGTGCACATGAATAATCCATATTCACTTTTCCTCCTAGTTCTTTATAAAAGTTTTTTATTAGAATCATTCCATAAGAAATAGGGATGTCTGCTATTAGGATTGTCATTTTAAGTCTTTTATCTGATAAAGTTGCTAATGTAACTTGAGTATTTTTAATCTATCCAATCAAGGGAGATTATCTTTCCATTGAGTATCATTTTCCTATGGAATTTGTTAAATTAAGGCTAATTACATCCACTAATTTAGTTGGCATAACATTATTAGAGGCTCCTAAATCCAGAATATAATTACTCAACTTACACCTATTGATTAGGAGGGACACATAAAATGGATCTATCCTTTTAGATGTGGGAGTATATGTGGATGAGGTAGTAGAAGCATTATTATAAAGAAGGAACTATTTAGGAGTATGCAAGATACCTTTAGAAGCATTTGGTGCATTGCTTGATCCCTTGCTTTGGACATATTTAACTAGTCTACTCAGTTAATCTGGGTAAGACCTTAAATATTTAACTTCTAACTTCTAACATCTAAATTTTAGTTTTATTTATATGATAAATTATGTCAAAGGAATGAATAGGTTTATGAAATATGTAATTAACTTCATCTATATGAATGATTGACTTATAATTTTGAGAAGTAGAGGGAGCATATTTTTCTTTAGGAGCAAGAAAAGAAGGTATAGGACTACCTCTTTCAAGAATACTTATGTTAACACTAGATTACTCATTCCCTTTAGTTATTTTGATGACTTCTCATGGGATTTTTTAGTTTGATATCTTATAAATATTACTTAAGATTGACTATGATCTTCATGAAGCATTTATTCATAGCCACCTTTAGATTCATATTCTAGGTAACAATAGGAGTCACCAGTAGGATCCATAAAATCATATTCATCATTAATGCTTTATTCAATACCATCAATTAATTGATCTTATTCACTCATATCAACATGATTTATAGGATCATCTTCAATTGCTAATATTTTTTGAGGACCAACAATACAATTTTTGTTTTGATTATTGAAATTTCAATATTTTTTTTCAATAAGGGATGTATAGTCTAGGACATGGTTAGAGTAGATAATTCTCCCTTGGAGACCATTTTATTGAAGCCATTATCAAATCATCTTCAACCTCCATAGCAATATTTTATTTTATTACTAAATTAGCTACTGATGCTCTTTGTAGTTTGTAACTAACTTTTGGGAGTTGTGAATCAATGAAGAAAAACTTATGATTGTCTACTATAGGCAACATAGCTTTAAGAATATTATAAAATAATATATTTAATTTGGTAATAAAATCATACATGTATTTATGTGATTCCTTTTTAATCTAAGTCAATTATATGAGTAATATATGAGCATCTTCTATACCTTTGAATCTTTTCTCAAAATTATCACGCATAGTAGCCCAATTGGTTACAATACCTAGATCTAGATGATAGAACCATTATGTAGCTAAGTCATGTAAGGTCTCTAAAAAAAGTTTGATAGAAACATCTTCATTTTCAACCCCAATTACTCCACATGCTACAAATAAGGCATCCAAGTGCTCATCTAGATTTTACTTACTATCACTAGTAAACCTAGGAAAAAATTTCCTTGATCCTTTTGTTAAGTCATGTAGAGGGGGAGTTAAATTCAAAGGGCCAATATCTGGTCCCCATGAGACAAGATGTGGTAATTCCATTCTTATTGGAGTAAGAAACTATGGATTAACTAGTTGGATTATCCTAGAGGAATTGTGTTGAAGTTGATATGCAAGAGATATTACCTACCTAATAGGCAAAAGGCTAGTTCTTTTGTTCCTAGCTTGAATAATAAAATTGAAGTAAAAGCATTATTGTAGCTCAAAAAATTCATCTGCTTTCCCTTGTGTTCTCCTCACTCTGGTAAAAGGTTAGTTTTCTAGTTTAAAAAGAAAAAATTCCTTTAAGTATTGTGGTTAATAGTTAATTTGATGGTTGAGGACTAAGTCAAAAATCTACTTAACATGAAATGATCTTGGAAGGTGAACTAGAGGAAAATTGAGCATAGAACTAAAAATCCTTTAACAAGCATCTAGCTAAATAAAAGGGACACGTCAGTTTAAGATAAGAGAAGTTAATCTAAACTAAGTGCTAAAAATAGATTCAAGGTATGTCATGTAGTGATTTAAATTAGAATTTATAAATTTGGGAGTTGGGAAAACTTATTGCAATGCTAAACTTGTTTTAGCTTGTTTACAACAATAGAAACTTACTCTGAGAGTTACACTTACAGTTTGAATCCCCAATAGAGTCACAAGAAACTATTTTCTAGATATTTTATATGAAACTAAAATTAATTAGGCATTTATGGGATTAAATCCAATTCATTTAAATGGTGAAGCTCCCATATGTTTGTGCTTATCTATTTCTAATTACTTACACTTACGATTATTCACATAATTAACAATTTATGGTCTAGTTGGTTTTAATTAAGGTATTACTTTGAATCACTTTACTCATGAACCATAAAAAAGGGATTTTTTAGTAAGTAGTTATCTTTATAAATGTGAAAATAATTTAATAGAAATTGGGAAATAAGAGAAATATTTCAACACTTGAGAAATAGAAAATTACATTTCATAATAGATAGCTATGGAAAGTCTATTGTATCTTTACAAGTAGATAAGCATATAATTATGATAATTTCTTCAAAAAAATTACTAAAAAAATGATGAATTTAATTTATGTAAAATAGGTAGCACAAAGGTTACCATTCCACCTTCATTAAACATAGAAAAATTCCCATAGACACAAAGTTCTCAAAAAGTCAATCACCCTTCTTATTCACTTTCAACAACCATTCATAAAAAATAATCCAATTATCTTGAACACAAAGTTTTAGATTTATTAAACTTATTTTACAATTGTAACAATTTGTTTGCTTCTAAAAATTGTCATCTTCTTGGCATGCGGGCCAACATCTATTTTTATATTAACTTAGAGATCTAAAATAAAAAGAACACAAATTTTCCATTTCCCCATGTACTATGTATAAAACTAAAAGTTGTTGAAAAATGTCCTTAAATTTCTCTTCCATGCCACACAAAAGTTGTTGACATGTAGCATTTCTTCAATCTTCCTGTTTAGATTGAACATAAACACTTTCCATGGAGCATATAGTTCGTTCAAGTTATTCACTTTTTAAAAATGACTGTAAGTAATAACATTTTAGCCAAATTACTTAAGTCTTTGAATTTTACAAAGTGATTTCACCTCTATAAGTAAATAATTTAATGACATTAGTTTTATGAAGTAATCAACTAAATCAAGATTAGCTATAGTGTGTTTATGAAGAGAAAAGAGAAAATAGAAGAAGGAAAGAAATTTATTCAAGAATTGGAACAAAAGTAATCTACTTCATGAATTTGATTCCTGCACTTCTCTCTATACTTGATATGTTGAAAAATTATTTATTGTATGACTACATCATCTAGTTTGGCAAGTGCTTATCTTTCCATCTCAAGCCTCAACATTTCCCTTTCCAACTTTTTGCAATGAGCTTTGACTTTTTCAATTCTTGGTACAAGTCTCTTCACTTCTTGTTGACATTTGACCAATTCTTTGATAGACTTGTATGTAAAATAATTTGTGATTTTTCTATTAATTTTTAAAATTACTCATACAACTACTCAGATGTCCTCAAAACTTTGTCTGACTAGATACTAGTTAAACCATATAATGGATCTTCTAAATTTGTCTTTGAATCACTCAAATCTTTTGACAAAGTCTCCATTTCTTCACTCATTTCTTTTAGAATGATTATTTCAAAATATATGAGATAATTTGCTTATTTTCTCCTTTTCACCAATCCATCTGGAGCAATATTTTCTTCAACCAAGACCTTCTCAATCAAATTACCTATGGTCTATAGGATTTCTTGTTACAATTGAGAAGTTCCATTTAACTTAATTTATGTCAATTTATTCAAAATATCAGTAAGTGTATCTTGAATACTGGGAAAATGTGTTTGAACCTTTTGACTCATTTTATCAATCTACTTGTCAATAACTTTAGCTTTATCTCCAACCTCTTCTACCACAGAAATCACTTGTTGCTCAATTGGTTCCCCTAAAGTAATAACTTGTTGTGGAAAATATTTGGCTACTTTAGCAATTATTTCACATAACTATGTATTAAATTCTTTTAATTTAGCTTTGGTAGCCTTCTCCTCATTTAGATTCTTAAAAATGGAGTTAATGAGAGTCTGAGTATCTTCCTTTAAATTCTTAGTAGGTACCTCCCAAAGGGGTATTTTTGAATAGGTTAGGTCACTCTTAATGACTTCTTATTTACTCATCCCTTGAGGTGGGACTGTTATCTCAACAAACTTTTATCTTGAAGATTTAATCTATAATATTGAAGTTACTTTGGAAAGTTTTGGATTTTTAATCTTCGTATCAAGACTCTTCAGCAGTTTCAATTCTATCTCTTCAAGATGTATTACTTCTTTCACCTCATAAGTTTTCTACGTAGCTAGACAAGATGCGAAATCTATAGAAATAAAAGTTCTTACATGAGCTATTATTTGTTATTGATTATTTCTAATCACTAACTCTTGAGAAGAAATTTCTTGAGTTTCTACCCCTTTTGGATTTCTTTTTTAGCTTCTTTTTCAACTATTCCTACTACTTTCTCTACCACTTTCTTATCCATTACTTCCTCTTCTCTAGTTATTTTACTAACTTCTTGTGTTATTACCATGAGCTCAGGTCCTTCCTCGGTAGTTTTTATTCTTTCTTACATTACCTTAACTATTTCTTGCAAATTTTCTTGTTGTTCTTCTTGAGATGGTGTCTCTCTTTTAATTTGTTTTTAAGGTTCTTTTTCAATAATTATTTTATCTTTTGGAATAGGTGGTGATGGTGAAGCAGGTGGGAAAGGTGGAGTAAGAGAGGATTCCTTTGAAGAAGATTTCTCAGGAGTTATGGTGATATGAGTCTTGGGAGGAGGCATTAATACTTATGGATCTAATGTGGATGTAGTGTAATTGTAATGGAATAAATATTGGGAATGGTAGAGATAGGAGTACCTATGGTGGTGACTAATGGTGGAAGATGAACCTCTACCTAAATAGGTTCTTTGTCTTTAACTACTAAAAATGTATGATCAATATTCCTTCTAAATTTTATCTTCTTGATATATACTTGGCTTTGGATACTCTCTCCTTGTACTATCTCTTTTTTCTTTTTCCCCACACAGGTAGTCTCACTCATCAATTCCTTCATGTAATGACCCTTATTAAGAAGCCAATTGGAAGTCAATGCCAAAACATATAAAGCTATTTTGGGAATTATTTTATCATGATAATCACCAAAAATGATTGCTAGAAGTGGATCATTATACCCTCTTTCTACATGAAAATCACCACTTATAACATCATCATCATCTTCAATATCTTTAGGAATAAAAGCTAAATCAAATGCATGAATCTATTTCATAGTCAACCTACTATTATCTTTTCTCCTTCAAACTCATCCCTAAAATCTATCCAAAAATATTCAAGTGTTGGGATATGCATATATTAAAGATAAATAGTACTCTGAGCAACACTTATATGATCAAAATTATCTCTCTTGACCTTTGCCTTGCCTTTCTTGCTTGGTTTTGGAATCTCCTCTAAGACTAACTCTAGGACTTATTCAATCAAATTTGTTCACTCTTGAACTTTAGCTACTTCTTCTTCTAATCTTCCTAAAATTTTTGATCCAAACATTGGCTCTGACTTACTCTAGAGAACTTGTTATTTATTATTTGGTATCGATTAACTACTTCCACTATATTTTAAATTTTGAGAAAAGAGTTAAATCATTACTTTTGAAGTACCTCTAAACAAGTTTCAAGTTTTGAGTAATGGTAAATCTTGAAAAACTAACTTATTTTCAATTAATAGGACCTTATAACTCTAGGTAAGTCACTTAGGATTATATAGATAACTTCATGTTTTTCTTTACATATGACTTTGGGTTTTTCTTGACTCATGACTTTAGGTTTTTTTTTGACTCATGACTTTTGGTTTTTCTAATCAAGTTACTCAATGTCAAAAACTTGAAGTAAAAATGGATCCAAAACCTAAAGTGTTAAGACCTTTGGGAGTCAAGTTTTTGAAGGGTAGTTATTAGGATTAGAAAACAAAAGTTATTAAAATCAATAAACCTAAAGGAGTAATGAGGAAATGAAAACCTGAAGTAAACTTGGATAATGTCTCACGGGTTTTCCTAAGATTAAGACTTCAGGTTTGGGAAACTTGAATGGGCAAGGAATTTTCATGGCCATGGATTGTAGGTGGGATTCAACTTCTTGGATATTTTTCACAAATTTAAATCATGGCAATTGGTTATAAATATGAATCCATGATTGAAATCACCTAATTACACTAAGAAAATGAAAGAGAAAACAAAACCATTTAAACCTAGCAAACATATAATCATGGTTGCACAAGGAAAACATAGAGAAACAAAATACCAAGAGATAAGAAACCAAAAGACATAATAATCACCCAAATATGACTTACCTCAAATGCAAATGGGTCAAAAGGAATTTGCTCTAAAATGTTCTAGAAGCTCAAATGACATGGCTCAGGGTTTGTAGGTGTGATTAGTTGTTTATATGACTTAGTTGCTAGGTAGGAATAAGGTGGAATTTATCCAATATATATAAAAATTCTAACCTATTAATTGTAATCATGGCAAATCCATGTCAACCCTTACCCCCTTTTAATTAGTTTTCTTGGACTACTTAGCTTATTTTAGCTTTTTGAAGTAAAGTGCTTTTCAAAATCGGATTAGGTCTTGATCTTGGTAGTCAGGTTTATGAGACTACTTAACTTGTTTTAATAATTAAGTAAAGTAAATTAAGAAAAATGATTTGAACTAGGAAAAGTGATTTAGTTTCCAATACAACTTTACTTATTTTCAAGAAAGCAAAGTAGTTTACAGAACCTGATTTATATTACAAATGAGCTAAGGTAGTTGAACTTATTTAACCTATTGAAGGGGATGAACAAAAGTATTATAGTGATGTTTTTAATAAAATGCCTTTTAATATTCTAGAGTGATTATTATTAATTCAAGAACACAATCAATCAAATACAACAACTACTAAAAAATCAAAGGAATTATTAAATGGACCAACCAAACAATTACAACTGACTCACATGAGATAAGGGTACAAAAGATTCAAAAGGGGTATCCCAAAATTTGAAGTGTGAAATTTTGGGGACACCACATAGTCTTATTATTAGACCAAATATAATGAGGATGCCTCACTCAGTTAATTCCATCTAGTAGTCATGAGAGGGTTAATAAATATATGACCATTCTCCACATGGGATTGATTAACAATTTTCAAC
Source organism: Torreya grandis (assembly GCA_037957365.1). Taxonomy (NCBI): domain Eukaryota; kingdom Viridiplantae; phylum Streptophyta; class Pinopsida; order Cupressales; family Taxaceae; genus Torreya; species Torreya grandis. The sequence goes on along the minus strand of JARHVA010002787.1, from coordinate 372,730 downwards.
CATGACCTTCATGGGAGGGTTAAGTAATTTTCCACCATGTCTCACATGGGAGGGATTAAAAATATGACACCATGAGACATATTTCAAATAGAAGATCATATATAATATTATCATTACAACCATAACAATTCTCACTAAGAGATTTTTAACATTAAATTCAACAAAGATATATCAAACATCACCAAGGCCCTCAAATGGGTAAGAAATACTTGGTGGCCAATGCACAACCATGTGAAGATAAGAAAATATATAGAATATAAAAGTGGTCTTATTTATCATAAAATCAATAACTCAATAAAATATAAATATAATAATTTTATTCAATTAACATAAGCTATAAACAAGTATTTAAAAGCTAACTTATTTACTTAAAGACCTTTAGGTCCTATCCTCCTTTAGTCTAAAGGATAGATTATCCTAACCATCTCTTCCTGCTTGCTTTCCTTTCTCTTAACTCTTCTAATTAGTCTATTCTTTTCAAATTATAAAATGTTCCTCTAGTGGATAGCTCAACTTCTGTGTGTGTGTGTGTGTGTGTGTGTGTGTGTGTGTGTGTGTGTGTGTGTGTGTGTGTGTGTGTGTGTGTGTGTGTGTGTGTGTGTGTGTGTGTGTAAAACATAAGGATATTAGAATTATTCATGACATAAGAAGTTTATTTCACTGTCTTTCTTATATTGATAAATCCTTTTCATTTAGGTCATCTAATAATAGATTTATTACAAGTAACTCAAGATGTACTAAACAAGGCAATCATATGTATATATATATATATATATATATATATATATATATATATGTATATATATATATATATGTGTGTGTATATATATATATATGTATATATATATATGTATATATATATATATATGTATATATGTATATATATATATGTATGTATATATATATATATATATGTATATATATATATATATAATCCTTTTCATTTAGTTCATCTAAGAATAGATTTATTACAAGTAACTCAAGATGTACTAAACAAGGCAATCACATTATTGTGTGTGTGTGTGTGTGTGTGTGTGTGTGTGTGTGTGTGTGTGTGTGTGTGTGAGTGAAGGCCCTTAACTCAACCAAGTGTAGACATAAATATACAAACATCCAATATAACTCATTTTCAATGAAGAGTGTATCATAAGGAAATATATAATCATATATAAAAAAGATGATTATTCAGTATTTATTTGTATTAACAACTAGAACATACAATTGGTAAACTTCATAATGATAATGGCTCACAATTTGGCCCATAATCAATTAATAGCATATAAATACAATAGGTACAGATGACAATAAATAATCCTTGGCTTATAGCTAGTTATAGAAAGTAACCAAACATGAATAATCACTCATTGAAGATGAGCTCCTATTTGCTCCAAGGACAACTTTATCCAGCATAATGAGATCTCACCTCCCAACATTTTTACATCATTAAGAGATTTATATAATCACCCTCATCTAATACTCTAAACTCTAAACATGTCCTCATCATGGTGTAAGGAAAAAAAATCAATCAAGATGTCTAGGGGTCAAGGAAATAGCTAATCATAAGGAGAAAACCAAACATCTATTAGTCAAGAGGATTAACAACCTTACATTTTTTTCCATCAACAATAAAGTGCAAAATGATAAACCATAGGGGTAAAATAAATTAAGAATCTATCCACTAATATGTGTTCCAATATATAGTCATGAGATGGCTTAGGCAACCTACCATCATGTCCCACATGAGAGACCTAACCCTTCTTCCATCATGATGAATTTAACCTTTAAATGCCTCAATAGTATTAAAATATGAAAACTTACTATCCAAGCAATCATAATTCCTAACAACTAGAAATACCATAGAAGAATGTCTCAACTCCAAACTCCCACACAAGGGTAGGAAAGACTATGGGGTGACCAAAGCATAACCATATGGAAATAATAAGAGATAATGAGTAATAAAAGTGGGTTTACACCTCCCAAACACAATAAAATAATTCAAAATCATACAAATTTCATTTGGTCAAATAATAGAATAGTTAATTCAAAAGAGAAGCCTACTAGTCAATCTGAGCCATCCTTGGGATCTTTTCTAAAAAAAAATTATAGCCAAGGTTATATTATCCATGTTAATTTGTTTTTCCTTCTCACCTTATTACTAAAATGGTTTAAATTTATTTTATAAGAGATAAAACTTCATAAAATAGGTGTTATATCCTCCTCATAACCCAATCAGGATGGGACAAGTGTTTATTCTTTCCTTGGATTGACCAACCACTCTACTTGTCAGACGATGATTTCATAAATGGATGTTATATTTGTTAGTCCATAATGGATTATGGAAGATCTATAAAATTATTATGGTTGATTCTAATACAACCCACCTCCCTACACATAGATCAAGGAAAAGGCAATTAATGGAGAAGTTTGTAATTCTACCACTAGGCATTCTAGACATTGGTCTACTTCATCCTCATGCATTAAATACAACCAACCAATAGTGGTTTGACGAAACTAATAATGATTAAAACCTATTGAGACATACCAAAACTAAATAAGGGTTGTAATGGCATCTAATTCTTTCAACTTAGATTAATTAAGTTTTAGATAAGATATTATCATATTTAAGATCACACATGATGCAACAATGCCTAGCCTAGTCCTTATTCCTTAATTGGAAATGTCTTAGTTGTTTACACTTATTACACCCATAATATTATTATATTATAATATCCAAATATTTAAACCATAATATATAATTTAATTTAAACAAGCATAATCAGCTTAACTTGTAATCCATAAGGTCTTGAAGTGAGGTTTATATAGTACCTAGTATATGTATAGTCCCATTATGATATAGGGTAATAATTAAAGTATTGATACATGAGGCTTACCATCTACATAACCCACTTAGTATTATACTAAGCATCACCATGTAAGTATGTACATAAAAGCGGCATAGTCAAATTGCTCATATGTAAAGCATGTCTTAATGAGCTATGAATAACATTATAGTTTAGAGTCAAATGAGTGTACCAATGATACCCATATTCATCATGTATACATAGGTGAGCTCCCTATCATCCAAATATAAGGGATCTTAGTATTATTAGGAAATATTATGTCAATTATCCATTAAATTCATTTATTTTTCATGACGTGTATTACAAAAATTTCCCAATAATACAATTTCCTTAACTCTACATGTATCTTCTTAACCCACAGTGCATATGGTAAGGATATCTATGTGACTCAAAAAGAATTGGTTCACAAAAACCACCTACAATAATATAGATATAACCTTTATGAAAAAAGAGCCATATATCTTAAGTTAGTATCCTTTAAGTTTAAATTATATTTTTAATCCAAAATATAATACTTTTTGTACTTCCTTATAGAGGTTGTCCTTAGGAATTTTCTCTACAATATAACTTCACAAGTTAGTACGTAGTCTCATCAATGCTAATGTGTGATGCCTCATACTCAAGTCATTAGTAACAATGTTTTCCTTCCCTTAGATAAAATAATATCACATTTATATTAACATAGCAGTTACATATAATGCCTTTGATGTGTATTGAGGTTAGGCTGATTGAATAGGTGTTGAAACTCATGTGGTATATTTTTAGAATAAATTGGTGACAAAGAAAGAAGTGTTACCATATCAAATAGTCATAAGTGATATCTAAAAATTACCAAAAAATGTTTTAGGTATTTCATCTCCTAGTATTTGAGTTTTTTAAACTATATATGCTCTACCCTCTTACATGAGTATAGCTTCTAATCCTACCTTTGATGCATCAGTGCAAACAAAGTACTCCCAGAAAGGATTAGGTACATATAAAATAGGAGAATAATTGAGTCACTCAATTATCAACTGAAAGGATTCCTCACACTTTGTTGACCATAAAAAAAAACTTCCTTTCCTCTAAATTAAAATTATGGGATTCATAATGCAAGAAATTTTCTCCATAAAGTGTTGATAATAGCCTACCAAACCCATGAAGTTGTGAAGTTCCACAAAATTTGTAGGTGCCTTCCATTCCATAATGTCATACACATTAAATGGGTCCACTAAAGTGCCTTCCACTAATATGATGTTACCAGGGTATTACATCTATGATTTTACAAAAGAACACTTCTCCAAGTTGTCAAATAATTAATTTTCCCACAAAACCTTCAATACTTGTCTTACATGGTATTCATGTTCTTCTTCATTCATGAATAGATCAATATGTCATCACAAAATATCAAAATGAGATGGTTTAAGTAAGTTTGAAATACTCCATTCATGAGGTTCATAAACAATACTAGGGCATTAGTCAAATAAAATAGTAAAACTATAAACTCATAATGCCAATAACACATTCAAGATGCATTTTTATGAATATCTAAATTTAAAATATGAAGCTAATGATATCTATATTTCAAGTCTATCTTGGAAAACACCCTGGATCCTTAAATTTAATCAAACAAATCATCAATCCTAGGCAAGGGATAATGATTGTTACTTATTACCTTGTTCAACTAGCAGTATCAACGCATAGACAAAGGGACCCATCCTTATTCTTGAAGATGACTAGTGCTTCCCATGGGGACACACTAGAATGAATTAATCCCTTCTATAAATGCTTCTTAAGCTACATCTTAAGTTCACATAACTCTAGCAGGGTTATTTGATAAGGTGCTTTTAAGATGGGTTTTGTTCTTAGTACCGAGTTAATATGAGAACAAATATATCTTAGAGGGGGTATACCAAGTAATACATCTAGAAACACATAAAGGAAATTCCAAAGAATGGGATGATCATCTAGAGAAGCCTTATTTAACTCCTCCAACTTGTCACTCACCATGATAGAAAACATATGACAACCTTATCATATGCTCTATGTGATCTTTATGGTGAAAATCATGTGAAGGAAAATGAATCTCTGTGCCTTATATATCATCTTAAGAGTTCAAATGTCATCGACACATTCAATAACCTTTTCATGGTAATCCAAAATGGATTTATGATCAATAATATAATTCATTACTAGATCAACTTTGTAGGTTGTAAGGGTATACTATGAAAATCCACAATGGTGTAAAAGACAAAAATATCTAAAACACAACTACTTACCAAAGAGATGATGAACATTTTATTCCCTATGGCCAACTCTACTAACTAGCTCTCTAACTTTCTAGTAGTAACTAGCTCATAATGGTCTAAAATAGAAAGATAAATAAATGAGTTTGAATATCTAAAATAAAAAAATCTTATGATATAAACTTCATCAATCATATATTTGGTCTTAATGATTATTTTTTAGTGCTCATCTTGGTGTTCATACACAGTGGCATACATCATGTGTCCTTGACCTACATCACCCACTATTTTCTCTAACATTAGAGCCTTCTACCTATTAATAGTTGATGGTCCTAGAGGATAATCTCATGCATAGTGATCAAAATATCTACACATAAAACACATGCCTTTGTGTTTGTCCTACCCTAAGGGAAATCTATCTAATATTTGAATAATTAATGTTATCAAACCTAATGGTCTTGCCTATATCAACTATTATGACCATGTAGGTCTAGTCTACATGTGATCATTAGGCCTAGCATCATTTCATCCTTGGTACTATCTATCATACTATTTTTTATTCTAACCATAAATAGAATGGTTACTCTATTTTAGATTTTATTATTCTTGGGGGGCTTTGGAATTAGATTGAGTTAGACTCTAACCTCCCCCAGGTGTAAGTTATGCATCTTATGACCTTGAGTCATGCTATGATTGCATCTTATATTAAAATTTCTCTCTTTTATCTTGAGTTTTTCCTTATGACTCCTCAACCAATTAGGCCTTTTCTATTATGATTGCTAAGTTAGTGGGAGCTAGAATGTGTACTACACCAACCAACTATAAATTTAGGCCTCTAATGAACATGTTTACCTATATAATATCATATATCAATCCTTTTACATATATGATGAAGTCAAGAAAATGGTACTCATATTATGCCACTTTGCCACTCCCCTATTGTAGATCATGAAACTCATCTACCTTCTTCTGAACATAATGATGGGATATATAGTGAACTTTAAATTTCTCCTCAACTAATTAATAAGTGAGGAAACATGTGTCAAATGTATCTTCTACTCATATCCTTCCCACCACATATTAGTTACATTTATAGGTAGGTGGGTTCCCATATGGGCCTTCCTATTGGTATCTCAATCATAAATTGTAACACATCCTTGCATACTAGCTAACCAATCTTCTAATATAAATAGATAATGAGTAACATTAAAATTATGAGGGTGAAGTCTAATGAAGTCCTTAACCATATCTCTTGGTGCAATCCCAAGAGGTAAATTTAAGTATCCCCTCTCTTGGTATTCCTTTTTTTGATATAAATCACCTCTATCCCCCTCATAATGCTTATAGGATGGATTTCATGACTTATCTCTCTCAATTGATCTCTATTCACCTTGAGAATGCTATGGAGAGTGCCTTTTAGCATCAATCTCTCCTATAGGAAATCACACATCTACTACATGGCCAAAGAAGTTAGGGTCCTATATAAATAAGCCCTGGCTTAATGGGAGGTTTATGTTCACCATTATGACCATCATCCTGATGTGGTCGATGTCCTCCCCTAATTTTTCACCATAATAGGGTGATTAACATTTTTTTTGAAATCTATAAATCCATAATGTGGAAGATAAATACATAAAACTCATGATGTAATAACCCAAGCTCTAATAACAAAATGTCATTCCCATTTTTTGATACTTCAACACATAAATAAATATGAATACTATGAAAATTTCATGTAACTAAACCCTAAAAGATGAGAAAATATACATATATACATTAACATATAAATACATACACTATTAATACCAACTACTATAATTTATTTACCAATCATGTGCCACTAAACATGATATCTAATAGTTATAAAGGTTTAACCATGAACACCAAGAAATTATTCATCGGAAAAAATCCCATAGTTATCATGCCAAAATGTTAAATCAACCATAAAATTTAGCCTAAGGTCATTTATGATGTAGTCAAGCACCATGTGGTTTTTTTAGGTCCACTCACACTTTTCCCATCGAGGTCCATAGATTTTCAATTTATCATGATTATGGTTCCTCAGGTTTAATTACAAACCACAATATGCTTAAGATTTTAAACTGCATAACATTGTCACTTGGTAGCTTCTTGGGCTTTAAGGGCCTCAAAATCATTAGGGGATTATCCCATAATAGTTAAACCTTTGTAGGGTTCCAAAATTTATAATAAAACCACCTTGTATCCACTTGAGTCCCTAAAACCTTAGAAGCATTATGGAATTAAACCTTAATGGTTTAATTCTTCTAGGGTTCTAAGCTTTGTAATGTTTCCACTTGGAAACTTCTCAAGATCCCAGAGTTATTAGGAGATTAACTACCTTGATAACTACTTGAGTCATCAAAGTGATGTTTCATATCATCATTCAGCCAAGTTTTAAAAATCTATAATTGTCTAAGCAAAAAGTTGATTGAAAAGATAAAGCAATAAATAGGGAAGGAAAAAAATAAATACATGAATCATTTGACATGGAAATTTGAATAAATAAAATGTAAATCTATAAAATATTAATATATTTAAGTTAGGATTTAATTAAAATCCAAAATATAAAATGGCCAAGGCATAAGAAAATATTAGAAATAATTAACTTAATAAATTGGCTAATGCATGAGCTAAAATAAAGTAAAAGAATGAATTGGCACATGTGAATAGGATAAGGAAATACTTATCACACCTTTTAGTGGGATGATGCCATTAACACATCCAAAGTTAATCCTACATTCACATAAAATGAAAAAAAAGGTGACAAGGTTTAAATTATTCTCTTGACACTACCCAATATTCACATTGGTTTTGTCATTTATATGAGAGTAATAAAACATCTCTTAAGAAGTTTCTCAAATCTTGTGAACTTATTGGTATATTAATTAAAATATATAACTTCTTTCATTAACACATATACCCACTAATTACACTAAAGATAAGAGTTTACATGATAAATTTATTAAACATAGAGCACAAAATCCTAGAATGGTCTTCAAAATCCTCTTCTTTTATTGAATAATATTTACAAAGGTGACCTCAGTTAAACCTAATGTTTACATTCCTTGTTATTTATATTTACAAGGATCCCAACTCTATTATAATTCTATTTTAAATAAGTTTTTCTTGTTACATGAAAATTCTACAATAGATAGCCTACTCAAATGCTTTATTTTAAATATATTTTCCACAAGACATATTTTGCTAGAATATCATCCACATTCAAATTATATAGTCAATATGTATTGTTATTCCAAATAAAAATCACTTAGTTATTCTAATTAAGTTTCACCCAAACATTTTTGGCTTAATCCACTAAGAAAGATCATAACAAAATCTCTGAAGAGTCACAATGTCTAATAAATAAACTAATCTTAAATAATATTTAAGTGAATTATACTATCATTTTATTAATAAAGCCATTTGGAAAAATGAACATCTTTTACATTTATGATTCCCTTCCAAATGGATCTACCTTCAGAGTATACACCATATGATTACATCCCAATCTATATAAAGGTTTCAACAAGTAGGTAATCGAAATCTCATCCCATAGTTGGATTATAACACAAAAGACAAGATTCCAAAAGATTATTAAAAGAAGACTAGTTGTTATTAACATATCCAAATCATGAGATTGAATTCATATATTACATAGGATTTGGTAAAAATCTAGGCCTAACCCATAAATGGAATAATAACTAGTTTTTATCAATGTTCCTTGTCCATTAAAATACAACTATGGGCCATTTAAAATTGGTCTCACCTCCAAACTTTTTACCATAATTAAGATATTACTTTGGGTACCCTCGAGCTCAAGACTTCCAACTTTGAGAATGTTTACATCACTATAAAGGAAAGTATGGGTATCTAAAGGAAATGTACCATAACATAAGGTAATAATGGTACACAAACCTACAATCTTATTCTTGATTCTTAACCCAAAGAGACTCCTAGTCCCAAATACAAATCAAATAATCATTCAAATGAGCATTTTAGTGAAGTTAATAATTTCATTAATACAAGTAGAAAGTAATTAGTCATATTAAAACACAAGCTTGTTGTTAGACCAAAAATCATAATGATCTCTAAATCAGTTTATTCCATCCATTAGTCATGTGAGGGTTAATAAATCTACCACCATTCCATATATGGGAGGGATTAACAATATACGGCTATGACCTTCAAGGGAGGGTTAAGTAATCTGACACCATGCTCTACGTGAGAAGGCTTAAAAAATTACCACCATGAGATATATTTCTCATACAAAATCACTTCATATTATCACTACAGATATAACACATCTCAATAATACAATTTCAACATTATAAAGTCCAACATTTCCAAGGACCTCAAATAGGAAATAACTACATGGAGGCCAATGCACATCCATAAAAATAAAAGAAGATAAATAGAATAAACCAAGTGGACATATTCATCATAAAATAAATAGATCAATCAAATATAAATATAAATGATTTCATTTAATGAATGTAAGTTATAAACAAGTATTTAGAATCCAACCTATTGAATTTTAGACCTTTTGGTGCTATCCTATAGCATTCCAAAGTCTCAGATCTCTAACCATCTCTTCCTACTCACTTCCCTTTCTATTATCTCTTATAATTAGTATATCATTTTTGAATTGGTAAAATTTAAACTAGTGGAGAGATCCAATTCTATATATAGACATCTTAGAATCAACCAACCACTTTGATTCACCAACCCATGCCTCATTAAGGGATGTTATTTTCCATGTCCATAATGACCAAGGAGGCTCTATATACTTTTACGGTTGCTTCTCATACTAACTCACCCTTTTTTTTATCTCAAGACACACATAATTAATATAAAGATCTACCAAATTAACTATTAGACATTCTAGACATTGGTATACTCAAGTTTTAAGATCTTAATATGGGGAGACAATAAGTTTGGCCAAACAAAATTAAAGTTGACCACCTATTTAACATGCTAAGTTTGAAAGAGTAGGAGAATAACATCTACATAAATAGCTAATATGATGGTTCAATAAGTGTTTAAGGTATGAATTAAGGTGTTTAATGATATAACCATGATTGGTGTGGACTCATTCCTTCATTACCCCTTCTTGGTTATGCACACTCATTACACACACCAAATCTTCTAACCATGAAATTTGTCCTAGTTTTGTGAACCATGTAATGAAATGAAATTGGTACAATAAACCCAACCCAAAATATGCAACAATATAAATATTTCTGAAATTTATCCTAGTGTTTCAAAATTCACTACACAATGACATTATTATGGGAAACCTAAGTAAAAATATGTAACACCCCAAAAAATTTGTAAATTTTTCCAAGTGTTGTGAACCACATAGTGCAATGACATTGGTATGGAAAACCTAAATCTGAATATGTAACACCCCAAATATTTCTAAATTTTTCTATTGTTATGAATTCTGATGCACAATGACATTGGTAAGGAAACCCAAATCAAAATATGCAACACCAAGTTTTTTTCAAAAGTTTTCTAGTTTTATGAATTATACCACACAATAACATTGGTACAAAAAATCTAACTAAAAATATGAAACACCCAAAATATTTATAAAATTCTCCCTAGAGTTATGAATCTTTGCACACATAAACATTGGAAAGGGAAACTTGACTCAAAATATGTAACACCCTAAGGATTTATGTAATGTGTCCCAGTGTTTCAAACTACATGACATAATGGCATTGGTATGGGAAACCTAACTCAAAAAATGCAACATCCCAAATATTTATAATATTTATCCTAGTGTTGTGAATTGTACTATGTAATGACATTGGTATGCGAAACTTGACTTAGAACATGTAACATGATAAATATTTTTGAAATATTTCCTAGTGTTGTAAATTGCCTTATGTAATAATTTTATCATGTGAAAACCAACTCAAAATATACAACATCCCAAATATTTATGACATTTTTACCACTATTATAAATTGTGTCACATAATGGCATTAGTACAAGAAACTTGATTCAAAATATGTAGCACCTAGAATATTTCTAAAATTTGTCAAGTGTTGTGAAATATGACACACAATGACATTTGTATGGAAAACCTAGATTTAAATATGAAACACCCCAAATATTTCCAAAATTTGTCCCATTGTTGAGAATTGTGATGCAGAATGGCATTGGTATAGGAAACATAACTCAAAACATGAAATACCCAAAATGTTTTGAAAAAAAAATCCTATTGCTAAAAATTATGATGTATAATGACATTGGTATGAGAAACGAAACTCAAAATATAAAACACCCCAATTAATTCCAAAATTTTTACCAATGTTAAAAATTATACCACACAACAACATTGGTATGAGAAACCCAATTTAAAATATGTAATACGCTAAATATTTATGAAAATTGTCCCAATGTTGTGAATTACATCGCACTATGACATTGGTAAGAGAAACTTGACTAAAAAGATATAGAAACCCAAATATTTATGAAAATTATCCTAGTGTCTTGAATTGCATCATTTAATGACATTAGTATGGGAAACTTGACTCAAAATATGCAACACACTAATATTTTAAAAAAATGTCTCAATGTTGTGAATTACAATGTGCAACAACATTGGTATGGGAAACCTAACTCAAAATATGTATCACCCCAAATACTTTTGAAATTTGTCATAATTTTGTTAATTTCACTATGTAATGACATTATGTATGGGAACCCAACTCAAAATATACAACACTCCAAATATTTACTTAGTTTTCTAAGTTTTACAAATTATACCACATAATAACATTGGTACGAGAAACCTGACTCAAAATATGCAACACCTAGAATATTAAAATATTTTTGAGTGTTGTAGTTCACAACACACAAAAACATTGGAATGGGAAACTTTACTCAAAATATGCAATACCCCATAATGTTTTGAAATTTATCCTAGTGTTGCATACTTTGCCATTCAATAACATTGATAGAAGAAACCTGACTCAAGATATGCAACACCCGAAATATTAATAAAATTTGTCCCACTATCAAATAATAATAATAATAATAATAATAATAATAATAATAATAATAATAATAATAATAATAATAATAATAATAATAATAATAATAATAATAATAATAATAATAATAATAATAATAATAATAATAATTTTTTCCTCATTTCAAAAGGTGTTACACAATGATATTGGTATGGGAAACCTGAATCCAAATATGAAACAACCCAAATATTTCAAAAATGTGTCCAAGTGTTGTGAACCAAATTGTGGAACAACATTGGTATGGGAAGCCTAAACCAAAATATTTAGTACCCCAAATATTTATAATAATTTTCCTATAATTACAAATTGTGATGCACAATGACATTGGTAAAGGAAACTTGACTCAAAATATGTAATACCCCAATTTTTCCCAAATTTTTTCTAAGTGTTGTGGATTGTGTCACATAAGGAAATTGGTATGATAAACCTAAGTCAAAATATGTAACACTTAAAATATTTATAAAATTTGTCCCAGTGCTACAAACTATGCTACACAACAACATTAGAATGGGAAACTCAACTCAAAATATGTAACACCCCAAATACTTCAAAAAAAATTTAAAGGTTACACACTACAAAGTATAATGACATTTTTCTAGGAAACCTGACTCAAATATGAAACACCACAATTTTTTATGAAATTTTTCCTAAGGTTGTGAAATGTGTGACAATAACATTTGTATGATAAACTTGACTCAAAATTTACAACACCCCAAATATTTATAAAATCTATCCCAGTGTTATGAATTACACCACAAAATAACATTGGTATGGGAAACCCAACTAAAAATATGCAACATCCAAAATATTTCCATAATTTATCCTAGTGTAGTAAATTTTGTTACATAAAAGAATTGGCATGGGAAACATGATAAAAATATGCAACAACCCTAATATTTTTGAAATTCATCATAGTGTTTCAAATTGTTCTACATAATGACACTAGTATGAGAAACTCATCTCAAAATATACAACACCCTTATACAACATCATTTATATGGGAAACATGACTCAAAATATGTAATACCCCAAATATTTATGAAATTTGTCCCAATGTTGAGAATTGTAATATGCAACAACATTGTTATGGAAAATTTGACTCAAAATATGTAACACCCCAAAAATTTCCAAATTTTTTTCCTAGTGTTTTGAATTTCATCATGAAACAACATTGGTACAAGAAAGTTGAATAAAAATATGCAATACCCAAAATATTTATAAAACTTGTCTCAATGTTATGAATTATAACATGCAATGACATTGGTACATGAAACCTAACTCAAAATATGCAACACCCCAAATATTTATAAAATGTGTTCTAGTGTTGTAAACCATGTAGTAAAAAGACATTGGTATAGGAAACCTAACTCAAAATATGAAACACTCTAAATATTTCCAAAATTTGTATATGTTGTGAAATGCATCATATAATGACTTTAGTATAGGAAACCCAAGGAAAAGTATGAAACACCACAAATATTTCTAATTTTTTTGTAAATATTGGGAACCATATCATGAAATGGAATTTGTATGGGAAATTAGAATCAAAATATGCAACACCCCTAATATTTATAAAAATTTTCTTAGTGTTATGAATTGTAATTCACAACAACATTGGTATGATAGACCCGACTCAAAATATGAAACACCCAAAATATTTCCAAAAAAGAACCCAATTTTTTGAATTACATTACATAATTACATCAATATGGGAAACTTTATTTGAAATATTAAACAACACAAATATTTATGAAATTTTTCTCGTGTTGTGAATTACATCACACAACAATAATGGTATAAGAAACATGATTCAAAAAATGAGACACCCAAAATATTTCCAAAATTTGTCCTAGCATTGATAATTTTGTTATATAATGACCTATGTAGGGGAAAATCAACTCAAAATATGAAATACACCAAATATTTTTTAATTTTTTCCTAGTGTTAAAAATTATGAGGTGCACCAACATTTGTATGGGAACTTAACTCAAAATATACAACACCCAAATAATTATAAAATTTGTCCCAATGATACAGATTACATCATGATATAAAATTTGTATAAAAATCCTAAATTAAAATATGGAACACCCCAAATATTTATAAAATTTGTCCCAATGTTGGGAACCATGCAGTGTAATGTCATTGTTATAGGAAACCTAACTCAAAATATGAAAAACCCCATATATTTTTGAAATTTCTCCCAATGTTGTGAAATACACCATGTAATGACATTACTATGGTAAAATAGAGGTAAAATATGTAACACCCAAAATATTTGTGAAATTTGTCCAAGTGTTAAGAACTATGCCACAGAATGACATTGGCACATGAAACCTAACTCAAAATATGTAACTCCCCAAATATTTTTGAAAACTTTCCTAGTATTAAAATTTTTGATTTACAATAAAATTGTTATGGGAAACATGACTTAAAATATCCAACACCCCTAATATTTCCAAAAAAAATCCTAGTGTTGTAAATTATGCTATTAAATGACATTGGTACAAGAAGCCCAACTCAAAATATGAAACACCCCAAATATTTATAATTTTTTTCAAGTGTTTTGAAATGCATCATGTAATTATATTATTATAGGAAACTCAATTAAAAATATACAAAACCCCAAAAAAAAAATTAAATCTATCCTAGTGATGTGAATTATAATACACAATGACATTGGTATGGGAAACTAACTCAAAATATGCAACACCCAAAATATTTTTAAATTTTTTATCAATGTTGTGAATTTTGAGGTACAAAAACATTTGTATAAGAAACTAAACTCAAAATATACATTATCCCAAATATTTTTGAAATTTATCTGAGTGTTTTAAATTACACTACACAATGACATTGATACAAGAAACCTAACTACAAATATAAAACACCTAAAATATTTTTAAAATTTGTCATAGTGTTATGAACTTCACCATGAAACAATATTGGTAGGAAAAAATTGACTCAAAATATGCAACACCCCAGATATTTCCAAAAATTTTACCTAGTGTTATGAATTGTGAAACTCAATGATATTGATAGGAAAAACTTGACTCAAAATATGTAACACCCCAAATATTACTTATGTGTGTCCTAGTGTTGTGAATTTTGACACGCAATGACATTAGTATAGGAAACCCAACATAAAATATATAACACCCGAAACCAAAATTTATTCTAGTGTTGTGAATTAAAATGTGTAACAAAATTGGTATAGGAAACCCAACTCAAAATATGCAACACCCCAAATATGTATAAATTTTTTCCCATTATTGTGAATTGTGCCATGGAATTCCATTGTTCCAATGGGAAAACTAAATTAAAATATGAAACACCTCAAATAGCTATAAAATTTTTCCTAATGTTGTGAATTATGCCATGTAATGCAATTAGTATGATAACTAGACTCAAAAAATGCAACGCCCTAAATATTTCAGAATTTTTTCCTAGCGCTATGAATTGTGATGCACAATGACATTGGTATGGGAAACTCAAAACAATTAAAAATCTAAAATATTTATGAATTTTTTGTTAGTATTGATAATTATGATTGTTGGATGTTTTTCAATGATGTCTCTAAGGTGACCAAGGATGTTTATGAGGGGCATGTCATATGTGTTAGTATGACAATGAAAAAGTGTACTTCAATGAGATTTAATGTTCTTGCATATTTATTTAGTGTTTGAATTGGATATGAAATTGATGTATGATATTGATGATATGGACATGTTTTGAAGACCCTATGGGGTGTTTTGAGTGCTTGGTAGATAAGGCTAAGTAAGCAGTTTGATGCCATCATATTTCACAAGTGTGAAAGCTTAAAGAGTAGTTTAATACATGGATGGATACCCCTATGTGAATATAACATATGGATAATATATTAGGTTTTTAAATTTAGCATATCAATAGTTATAATAGTGAAAAGTTGGCCTCTTAGACAAAGTTCACTAAGTTTCTATACTAAACCAAATTTACAAGAGAATATCTAATGGTGAGATTTCAAAAGATATAATGGTGAGAATATAATATGATATAAAAAGATCCAATTGTTATCATATGATCATTTAGATATATATCAATGGAATTCATGAGGTCAATAATTCAAAAAGAACTTGAGAATGAATGTATTAATGACATATGTCACAATCATGGAGCTTGAGCAGTAGATCTATGGTGAGTGTTTAATTTGAATAGATAAGGATATAACAACATGAATTAAATAATTTATAAAAATATAAATTGTGTTTATCAATTAAATAATTCAATATAATTATCATAAAGCATTTAAGGTTGATATGTGGTGAAAGATCATTTGAGACTGACTACAGGGTACGTAGAGGGAATGCAGGGTTCCCAAGTGGCATGATCTTGGAAGAGAATATATAATATCAATGGTTACTGATGTAGGTTAAATTTAGGATTATAATAAGTGGATACAAATATTGAAATTTATATATATTTTAGGTAGCGCAAGATGAAGACACATGACTTTAATATTTGCATTTACACGGTGACTATTGGCATTTGCATTAACAAAGGAAAACCAGTCTATAATGTTTGAGCCATAAATTTTGACATATGTAGAATTTTAAGGTGAAATAAAAATAAATAGTTTAAATGAATTAAATTATCATCTATAAAATTTTATTATAATTTTTTAATGTTTTTAAAGTTGTATATATTAAGATCCAAAGTTGACTATGTATTTGACCATATTCTTCAAGTGACTTGAGAAGGTTAATTGAGTTGTGATTGATAGTATTTTGATGTTTTAAAATGAAATAATTATTGGATAATATTATATAATTAATGATAACCATATGTGTGTGGTTTTTAGGTTTGACCAATCCATCTTCAGTCTGTGTGAAGGATTAAAAGTTGACTATGTTTATTGTATGCACTGGCGGTTTGAGTGACCATCTTGCAGAAGTAAGTTGAAGATGTTCTCAGTATAATTGAATAATAAAATGAGTATTAAAATTTTGTATACATATTTAATTATTATTATAAATCATTGGATGTTATTATATACCCCTGATCAAATATGGAGAGTCAAAATAGCCTGACTATATTTTGACTATATATGACCAGTCTGAGTGGTCAATTACATAGGTAAGTTAGAGGTTGTTTGAGTAGTGTTAAATAATCCAATGAGTTTTAAGTTGTTATATAATTAAAAAATATTTATGATAAGGTATTATATGTTTTTATGTCCCTAATTATATATGGATAGTCAAAATAGCTTGATTGTATTTTACTATGTGTGACCAGCCTGAGTGGTCATTTTGAGAGAGTTATTTTTAATTCTTAGAGATTTTGTTGAAGTTTATAAATCACATGGAGGTTTTTTAAATATCCTTAAGGTTTCACCCATGTGATTTAATAATATGGCTATGTTAAATATTTGATTTTTTTTAGAAGTTTGAGACTATTTTCTTGTTTGAAGGCCTAAAGATTAAGGAGTCCTAATTGGTAAGTTCATGTGTTTAGTTGGTGTTATAGGTAGAATGGAAACATGAGGGAGTTACCAAGGGGATATTGGAGACAATTTTTATGTTATTGTATCATTTTTATAAACTTAAGTTGGTCTAATAGGTTGCAAGAGTAACGTGTGGATATGAAGGCCTAATTATTTTAGGTCTCACCAAGACTTAATGGTGGTTTGGGGTTATTGAAGTAATGGAAAACCTAAGGAGTATGGGGACATTACATTTAAAATGTATTAGTACCTATTTTAAAGGGTATAATAAGTATGTAAATTATCTTGGCTAACCAAGATGGGTTAAAGGAAGTGTATGGTATAAATACTAGGCATAATTAGCATATTTAGTGTAGATGTGAGAGTGCATGCAGTCAAGCGAAGGAGATAACATTTGAAAGAGAAGGTAAAAATATTTTAGGACCAAAATAGAGTGAAAATTATTATTCATTCTTGTATAATTAAGGTGATGAAGGTGAACACATAGGACATTAGAATTAATGATCCTATAAGAGGTAGATTGAGTAAGCCCTAGAGACTAATTGAGTGAGTGTGCTTAGTAGATGTATTAATGACCAAAGTAGGTTTAAGTTTGTGTAAATGACTTAAAATTCATGTTAATGATGTATTAATATATTTTTTACATTTTTTATTTTGTATGTGCTAATAAGTGAAGAGTGATCCAAAAGGGTGTTTTGGATGCATTACTCATGTGGGCAAGTTTGTGAGAGTGTAAAGGGGAAAGAGGGAAAGTAAGTTAAGTCCATCATTATGTGTATAATACATCAAATCAAAGGTGGATAATATATAAAGGTATCTAGGTTAGTGTTTGGTTGCCTAGGGGTTTGGTTCCTCCTTGTGGGATGGGTGTCTCACTAAATTAAAGAATGGGTGTTCCTTGATTAGTTGGTGTTGGTCTAAATAAATATAGGAATAAGTCAACATGGAAATTTGACTAAGGTTAAAATCCATATAGAAAATAGTAATTTGGTTAAGGTAGGATCTAATTAAAAATTGAAATAGAAAATATCCAAGGCATGAATAAAATACCAAAAATAGTCAACTTATAAAATTGATTAAGTCACAATTTGAAGCAAAGTAAATGAATGACTTGGTACTTTTTAATATGCTAAGGAAAGACTAATTGCACCTAATAGTTGGATACTACTAATAACAGATCCAAAGCTAATACTACATTCACATAAAATGATAAAATAGGAAGGTAATGAGACCTAAATTTATCTCTTAACACTAGTCAATATTCCCATTAGTTTAGTCATTTATTAGAACTACACGATAAACTAAACCTAGCCAAACATCTCTTAAGAAGATGATCAAAATCTATAAGCTAACTAGTTTATTCATTATAATCTATAACTTATAGCATTATCACATATACCCATTCTCTACACCAAAGAGAAGATATCAAATGATAAACTTACTAAAATCAGAAGTACAAAATCCTAGAATGGTCTTCATAATCCTCTTATTTCATTAATTAATCCTTACAAAGGTGACCTTAATAAAACCTAAGGTTTACAAGATTTATTATTTTTATTAACAAGGAACCCAAATCCATTATAATTCTCTTTTAAATAATCTTATCTTGGTACAAGGAAAGTATACATGAGATAGCCTATTCAAATGATTTAATCAAGGATCTTTGCCACAAGACATATTTTGCTAGAATATCATCTATATTTAGATTATACAGTCAAGTTGTATTGTTATTCACAATAATGATCACTCAAATATATTAATTAAGTTTCAACCAAACATTTTTGGCTTAATCCATTAAAATACATCATAATAGAATCTATGAAGAGGAAAAAGTGTAATCAATACATTGATCTTAACAAACATTTAATCAAGTGAATTACATTATCATTTTATTACTATATCATTTCATAAAAGGAACTTCCTTTACATTCATGAGTCTCTTATAAATAGATATGCCTTTAGAGTATACACAATCTAGTTACATCCAAGTCTATTTATATATTTTAAAAAGTAGATAATATAACTCTCAGCCCATAGCTAGATTATTACATAATAGTCAAACTTCAACAAGATTATTACAAACATACTCACTACTATTAACATAGCCAATTCATGTTATTTCATTCATCTATTACATGGGAATTAGGCACAACTCTAGGGATGATTCAATAATGCAAATATAACCAGTCTTCAATAATGGTCCTTATCTAATCCACTATAAATTCAATGTATTTTAAGGTGGGATCACCTCCCCACCTTTTTCCATCTTTAAATTATTACTCTAGGCACCCTCTAGCTCGAGATTCCTAGATTTAAGCTTGTTTACATCACTATAATGGAAAGTATGGGTATCTAAATCAAGGGTAACATAACACAATGTAATGACCATCTATAAACATATAGTCCTTTTCCTATTTCTTACCCCAAAGTGATTCCCAATCCCAAATATAAATTATATAAGAATTAAAATGAGAGTTCAAATGAATCTAAGTATTTCAAAAATACATCCAGAAATCAATCAACCACATTATATCATATTTTCATTGTTAGACAAAATATAATGAGGATACCTCACTTAGTTACTTCATCTAGTAGTCATGGGAGGTTTAAGAAATCTATGACCATGCCTCACATGGGATGGATTAACAATTTTCAACCATGACCCTCATGGGAGGGTTAAGTAATTTTCCACCATTCCCCACATGGTAGGGACTAAAAATATGCCACCATGATACATATTTATAATAGAATATCATATATCATATTACCATTACATCCATAACACTTCTCACCAAGATATTTTCAATATTAAAATCAATCAAAGAGATATCCAACATTACCAAGGCCCTCAAATGGGAAAGAAATACTTGGTGGCCAATGCAAAACCATGGTAATATAAGAATATATATAGAATAGAACAAGTGGTCTTATTCATCATAAAATCAATAATGCAATAAAATATAAATATAAATGATTTCATTCAAAGAACATAATCTATGATCAAGTATTTATAATTTAACTTATTAACTTCAAGACCTTTGGCCGTGATCCTCATTTATTATAAAGGATTGGTTATCCTAACCATCTCATCCTACTTGTTTCCCTTTCTCTTCACTCTTTTAATTAGTCTATTATTTTCAAATTATAAAAGGTTCCTCTAGTGGATTCTCAACTTGTGTGTGTGTGTGTGTGTGTGTGTGTGTGTGTGTGTGTGTGTGTGTGTGTGTGTGTGTGTGTGTGTGTCTTATAATCTTCAAACCACTTCATTCACCAGCCCATTCCTCATTAAGGTACATTATTTTCCACATCCATAATGGTGTAGGCATATCTATAGACTTCTTTGGTTGTTTCTCAAACTAACTCACCATTTTTCTTGGCTTAAGACAAAAGTAGTTAATGGAAACATCCACTAAATTAGCCACTAGGCATTATATAATTTGGTATACTCAGGGTGAAATATATTAGGTTGAGGAGACAATAATTTTCACCAACCAAAATTTAATTTGGCTACCTATACAACACATTAAGTTGTAAAGAGATAGCAAATTATAGCTAGAAAAATAATTAATATGATGGTTCAATAAGTGTTTAAGGTATGAAATAATGTGTTTTGTGATATAACCTTTTTTTGCATAGTCTTATTCCTTAATTTTCCCCTTAATTTTCCTACACAATTAGTACACACATAAAACTCCTCTAACATAATATTTGATTCCATAAACTTTAATTAAAATGGGGAAAATCAATAAATTATTAGTAGCCAACATACTAAGGAATACAAGTATTCATGTAGATAGATTTACATATCATCATACACATTTATTTTACAATTTAAAGGCTTATGAAAAATTATTCAATCATTATAAAATCAACACATCACATGCACATAATTAGATTCCATATTATAACATCACATAACAGAATTCTAAGCATTATACTTTCATAAGTAAGAAATAAGGACATGATGAATAATATGTCTTTCTCATGGTCTCAATAGATGATAAGCATCCATAAAATCCTTACACACCTCAATAGGATGTGGCTAATAACATAAATATAGATTCAAATTTTGATTAACAATAATCTCATAGTCATCAATTATCAGTGATGAGAATTATGTAAATTAGTGTCATTACATCCCTCTCACCTTAGGGACACTTCCACCTAGAATTAAATGAAAGAGGTAAGGGTAACAAAACCTCAATGGTTTTACATATTCCCAATTATCTAATAATTCATCATATTTTTTTCACTAAACCTTGACTTGATATAGGTATCTACCTTGAAGGGCTAACATCTTGTGTACTATAATCTGCATGGGATCACAAACTAAAGATGTGTTCAATACCACCCAATATAACACATGAGTAGTTGTACGTATATATTGACACAAAAATGAGACATAAAATACATCATGAACATGAGATAGTTTGGGTGGTAAGGCCAGTCAATAAACTAATGGTCCAACTATATCTAATATCTTGAATTACCCAACAAAATAAGGTGCCAACATTATACCTTTTCCATATTAGATGGGGATATTTTTGGGTCTCACTTACAGTAATACCATGTCACTAACATTGAAATTCTGATCAATACTCTTTGCATTATCATATTTATTCTATTGATCCCTGGTAGTCTTAAGTTGTTATCAAATATTAACTACCTATTTCATAATATCTAACACTGTATGACTAATCATAATTCTATCTTCAAGAAATACAACTCAGTGAAGTTTTAAAATATATACCATAAATTCTTGGAAAGGAGTCAGCTTCATTGAACTATGATAGGTAATTTTGTTAAAAAATTTAATAAGGTACACATAATTCTCCTAATGAGATTTTTAGTCCATAACATACATGTTAAACATGCCTTCAAGAACCTAATTGAATCTCCTAGTCTATCTATTTATCTCAATATGGTTAAAAGTAATGAAATTGAGTTTTTCTTGGGTGTGGAGCTTGATTATCTTCTAGGATCAGAGGTTAAAATTTTAATGTTTTTTTAGCTAGGTTTTAGATCCCATTCTTTG
The DNA here is from genome assembly GCA_037957365.1 of Torreya grandis. Lineage (NCBI taxonomy): Eukaryota > Viridiplantae > Streptophyta > Pinopsida > Cupressales > Taxaceae > Torreya > Torreya grandis. Next base: position 350,066 of record JARHVA010002787.1, on the reverse strand, counting down.
TATCCATGATGGTGATATGGGTTGCAAGGGGGATTGAGAGGGAATTGAATGGGGTTTTGGATCCCATTGTTTGTATCCCATTATTTGTATCATGAGTGATCCATGAAAGGAACATTTGAAGGTAGTAAAATGGATCCTTTCTTACTTAAGAGGGACCATAGATATAGTGTTAAGATATGGTGGATATGATGTGACATTATAGGGCTATGTTGACTCAAATATGGTAGGTGACATGGATGGTATAAGAATCACTAAGGGTATGTGTTTATAGTAGGTGGTATATCAGTTAGTTGGGTATCATGATTATAGAAGGTTTTGGTACTTTCAACCATAAAGGCTGAGTATGTTGCTACTACAAAATCAAGCAAGGAAATAATTTGGTTATAGAGGTTGATGGAAGGATTAGGATGTAGTCAATAAATATATACTCTATATAGAGATAATCATAGTGTAATCCATCTAACCAAAAACTCAAATTTTCAATCTAGAACAAAACATATTCATTTGTGGTTTCATTTGATTCATTTAGTGATAGAGGAAGATCAACTAAAATTAGAGAAGATACATACCAGTAAAAATCATGAAGATATGATGACCAAGTTAGTTACAAGAGAGAAGTTAAATAATTGTTTATCTTTAATTGGTCTTCATGGATGATAATTAAATTAATGAACTTGTCTAGGTTCAAATACTACAGTGGATGCATTAGTGGTGGAGTTACTGCAATCAGTCTCTAAGTGGGATATTGTTGGGTGTGGAGCCTAATTATCTTCTAGGATTAGAGGTTAAAATTTTGAAGTTTTTTCAAATAGGTTTTGGATCAAATTATTTTTATCCATGTTGGTAATAAGAGTTTCAAGGGGGGAAATTTTATTAAAATTACCTTATAAAATTGTAATTTCATATTCAATTTGGGCCATTGATTATAGGTTTTCATATCTGATGGTAGATGTTATGTTTAGGTATTTTTACACCCTAAAATTTGATTGAGATATGGCTAATAGGAAAGAAAAGATAATTTTACACAGAGAGGAGGTAGAGAATGCAGAGAGGTGTAACAATTTTTATTATAGGATTTGTTTCTCCCTTGTATTATTGGAAATAATATATTGGACAAGTTTGGTGGATGTAACCCATCTTGGGTGAACCACGTTAAATTTGGTGTCTCCTATTTTGTGCATGTTTATGATTATTTTTTGTATGTTTTATTGATTTGTTTCATAGTTTATCTTGTATGTAATTTAGGGATAAATCTATGTTTATTTTATCCTAGTAGTTGTGTGCACAATTCCTTCTAAAAATATGTCTAAAAGTGTGAAGTGTAAACAAGGTCTCTATTTGAGATAATATTTTTGGATAATCCCATGTAAGTGAATGATTTCAAAAAATAAGACTCTTTCCACTAAAGTGGCATTATAAGTAGTCTTTTTTGGAAGAAAGTGAGATACTTTTAACAACTTATCCATAGTGACTATGATCACACCATGATGATATGATGAGGTAGTAAAACCTATAATGAAATCCATGGATATAGTATCCAATTTCCATTGTAGTATTTAATGAGGATATAACACTCCTATTAGATGTTGATGTTCATCCTTGACCCTTTAGCATTCTAGTCAATGAGCTAAAAAAAATAGCAATGCCATGCCTCAAACCTGTCATGCCCATTTTTTATTCATAAATAAGCACAACATAACCATTTAAAAAATAGGTAATCATAAAACACATATATACATTATGAAATCCTTACCAATTATAATAATTCATATAACATGCATAGGTCATTGTTTAAGTAGTCCAAAGCTCAATCAGCTTAACCAAAATTTAAATGATTTGTTTACTAGCTCATGCCCAAATTTGTATCATTATAAAAATGATACTAACATAAAAAATATTCCAAGCCATTACTAACGCAGTTGGAATCTACATGGATACTTTAAGAATTCCCAAGATTATCCCACTAATGGTCATAATCATGACATTTATCATTATTATGGGTCTCCAAGTATAATGCTAGCTGATGGGCCACTTAGATTCTAAGATTTTAGATGCTACCACTTAGATGCTCCTTAAGATATTGGGACCTCAGAAGTATTATGTAATTAATCCCTAATGGATTAATCCTTATAGGGTTCTGAGCTCTAGAACACTTCCACTTGCAACATTCTTGATATCCCAAATGTATTAGGGGATTGATCTCTATGTTATTATAATGGTGCCACATGGAATCATTCAAATATATTTTGAAAAATAAACTGACATGTGGATGGTTCCTAATGATCCTCTTACATAACATTGATCATGCAATATATCTTACTAATGTCACCCATGGAATAGCAAGATGGTTACACATGGATGACTCCTAATTATTTACTTTCTCAACATCGACCATATAATGGATCCTGCTAACATCACCCCTTGGCTAGAAATATGTTGACACATGGATAACCCCCAAAAATCTACTTTCCCAACTTTAACTATAAAATAGATCGTACTCACATCACCCCTAAGTTATTTAAATGGTAGCATGTGGACAGTTCCTAGTGATTTGCTTGTTTGGCATTGACCGTATAATGGAGCTTGTTGAAATCACCCCAAATTAAGTAGTATGGTGACATGTGACACATTTTGACCAACTCATAAAAATCACAAAAATGACTAAAAATATGCAATAAAAGGACTCAATGATTAGGGAAGGCATGATTTGATATGGTGCCAAAAAACAAAGTTGAGATAAGAACCAAAACATAATATATTTGATTTCAAAAATTGACTAAGGCATGACCAAATTGAAAATCAAGGATAACCCAAGGAACTAAATCTTGACTAAAGAAAATAAAAATGCTTGCATTTACTCCTATCAACTACATCATTTAGACAAAGTCTTCATTATTTAGAAGAGATTATATTAAGTTAAATATACATCATGATAATTGTATCAGTAAAAATGTGTTATGGCCCAAATTAAATCTCTCATTACTAAACTAATATCCTCATTATTTTAGTCAATTAACCAATAATATCAAGGCATGATTTGATCCAAGCAAAGGGTCTCTAAGTTTTAGAATGGACTACTTAGATCAAGGAACTTACTCAGTCAAAATTTACTAAAATTTGGTAGTGGATATTAGGTCTATTCATTCTATTCATAGAGGGAATAATTAAGAAACCTTATTTTATATAAGTAAATTCTACTAATAAGTTTGTTAAATTTTCTTCTTTAGTTAACTCTTTACAAAGGTGACCCTAGTCAAACCTAAAGGTAAAAGACTAGATATATTAAAATAATATATGAAAGCTTTGTTAAGATCATTATTTTATAATAAAATGATCTTGTTTAAAGGTAAGGCCTTTATCATGTAATGTTATTTATGTTTTTATCCAATATTCTTCCATAAGACCCATTTTTACCAAAAGACATTGATATTTAGAATATAAAGTTGAGCTATATTGTTATTATCAATAACAATCACTTTGCCATTTATTGGAGTTCCACTCATTTATGGATAATCTTAGTCTGAGAAGATAAATCATAATATAATACTAGAGGAGACATAAGTGCAATCAATAGATTTATTGATAATCTCAATGCATGTTTTGCTCAAAGAAAGGGTTTGTAAGGTTTATAATAGACCTCTTAGATCAAGGAACATACTTAGTTAAAATATTTCTATGTTTTGGTAGTGGATCTTATACCTATTCATTCTCTTCAAAGAGGGAATAATTAAGCAACCTTATTTTCTATAAGTAAAAGTAAATTCTACTAGGAAGTTCATCATAACTTCTTTAGTTAATTATTTACAAAGGTGACCCCAATCAAACCTCAAGGTTACAAGCCTAGATATATTAAATAGTAGATCCAAGCTTTGTTAAAATAATTCTTTTATTATAAAATTGTTTTTTTAAAGGTAAGACATTCAACATGGATCTAGGATCTTCCACAAGACACATTTTTACCAGAAACATCAGTATTTAGATTATAAAGTTGAGCTATATTGATATTCTCAATATAAATCACTCAATAATTTATTTGAGTTCCACTCTTGTATGGATAAATTTAGTCCATCAAGATAAATCATAATATAATACAGGAGGAGATTCAAGTATGATAAATAGGTTGATCATTATGAGGTTTTATTCCAAGTAAATATATTAAAAATCTAATGAAATATCCATGTGGGCCTACGAGTTGCTCCTCAATATCAAACTCCTTCTAGGAAGATTTATAGTTAAACTATTGTTTCTTTGAATAATATAAGCTCAAGATTTATTTAAGATCTTATCTCATGTAGATTATGCTAAATCATAATAGGATCAACCATATCATGATTGCTACAGTAAAACACAAGGCTATTAAAATTATTCATGATATAAGAAGTTTATTTCACTTGATTTCTTATATTGATAAATCCTTTTCATTTATGTCATCTAATAGTAGAGTTATTAAAAGTAACTCAAGATGCACTAAAAAAAGTAATAAAATGATAATAAATTATATATATATATATATATATATATATATATATATATATATATATATATATATATATATATATATATATATATATATATAAAGGCCCTTGTCTCAGCTATGCTCAAACATTGATATACAATCATCCAATAGAACTCATTTTCAATGAAGAGTATATCATAAAGATATATAGAATCATATATAAAAAAGATGATTATTCAGTAATTATTTGTATTTATAAATAGAATATTCAATTTGTAAACCTCATAATAATAATGGCTCATAATTTGGCCCATAATCAATTATTAGCATGTAAATACAATAGGCCCATATGAGAATAAAAAATACTTGGCTTATAACTAGTTATAGAATTTTACCAAAAAAGAATAATCAGTCATTGAAGATGAGCTCCTATTTTATCCAAGTACAACTTTAGCCAACATAAGGAGGTATCACCTCCTAGCTTTTTTGCATAATTAAGAGATTTCTCTAAGAACCCTCATCTAAGACTCTAAAATCCAAGCATGTTCTCATCATGGTGTAAGGAGAAAAAATGCAATCAAGATGTCTAAGGGTCAAGGAAATAGCTAATCATAAGGTGGCAACCAAACATCTCTTAGTCAAGAGGATTATCAACCTCAAATTTATTTTTATCAAGCATAAATCAGAAAAAGATAAACCATAGGGATAAAAGAAATTAGGAATCCATCCAATAATATGTGTTCTAATATATAGTCATGACGTGGCTTAGGCAACCTAACATCATGTCCCACATGAGATACCTCATCCTTATTCCATCATGAGGAATGTAACCTTTCAATTCCTCAATAGTCTTGCATGATGAAAATTTACTGTCCAAGCAAGCATAATTCCTAATAACTAGAACTACCATGGAGGAATGTCTCAACTCTAAACTCCCACACAATGTTAGGAAAGACTATGGGGTAACCCAAGCACAACCATATGGAAATAAGCAAAGAAAATAAGTAATACAAGTGGGTTTACTCCTCTAAAACACAATAAAACAATTTATAATCACACAAATTTCATTTTGTCAAACGATAGAATATTTAATTCAAAAGAGAAGCCTACGAGTCGATCTTGATCATCCTTAGGATCTTTTCTGAATCTTTCTTCTATACAAGGCTCTCCTCTCCAAGTTAATTTGTTTTTCCATCTCCCCTTATAACTAAAATGGTTGAAATTTATTTTATAATATATAAAAATTACTCAAATAGGTGTTATATCCTCCTCATAACCCAATGAGAATGGGATAAGTGTTTGTTCTTTCCTTGGAATAAACAACCACTCTACTTATCAGCCGATGATTTCATGAATGGATGTTCTATTTTTTAGTCTATCATGGATCGTGGAATATATAGAATTTTTTTATGTTTTATTATATTAAATCCCACCTACCTACACATGGATCAAGGAAAATGCAATTAATGGACAAGTCTATAATTCTACCACTAGGCATTCTAGACATTGATATACTTCATCCTCATGCATTAAATATAATAAACCAAGGGTGGTTTGACCAACCCAATAATGATTAAAATATAAGGAGACATACCAAGACCAAATAAAGGGTTTAATTTAATATAATTATTTTAACTTAGATTAGTTAAGTTTTAGGTAAGATATTATCAGATATAGGATCACAAATGATGTAACAATGCCTAACCTAGTCCTTGTTCCTTAATTGATAATTTATTATTCATGCACACTTATTGCACATATAAAATTATTATATTATAATACCAAAATATTTAAACCATAATCATGATAAATATCTTAATTTTTAATTCATAAGGTTCTAAAGTGAGGTCTATATATTACCTACTGTATGTATAGTCTAATTGCATTACAGGGTAATAAATCAAGTATTGATAAATGTGGATTACCATCTCCATAACCCAATTAATATTATAATAAACAAAACCATGGAAGTATATAAATAAAACTATCATGGTCACATTTATCATATGTAAATTATGTCTCAATTAGCCATGAATAACATTATAGTCTAGAGTCAAATGAGTGTACTAATGATCCCCATATTCATCATGTATACATAGGTGAGCTCCCTATCATCCCACTAAAAGGGATATTAGTATTATTATAAAATATTATTTCAATTATCCATTAAATTAATTTATTTTTTCATGAGGTGTATTACAAAACTATCCCATTGATATAATTGCCTTAACTCTACATGTATCTTCTTAACCCAGGATGCACTTGGTAAGGATCTCTATGTGAATCAAAAAGAATTGGTTCAAAAAAAACACCTAATATAGTACTATAGATATTGAATTTATGAAAAATATGACATATATCTCAATGGGATACCCATTAAGTTTAAATTATATTTTAATTCCAAAATATAATACTTGTTTTACTTACTTATAGATGTTATCCTTAGGAAGTTGCTATAAAATCTAACTTCACAAGTTAGTTCATAGTTTATTCAATGCTAATTTTTGATTCCTCCTAATCAAGGAATTATTAACCATGTTTCCTTCCCTTAGATAAAAATATATCATAATCATATTCACATAGTAGTTACATATAATGCCTTTGACATGTATTGAGGTTAGGCTAATTGAATAGGTGTTGCAAACTCATGTGGTCTATTTTTAGAATAAATTGGTGACCAAGCAAAAAGTTTTTCCATATAAAATAGGAATGAATGATAGATATAAATTAAAAAATAATTTTTTATGTATTTAAACTCCTAAAATTTGAGTTTTTTCAACTTATATGCTATGATTCTACATTCTTGCATGAGTATAGCTCCTAACTTTACCTTTGATGCATCAGTGAAAACAAAGAAATCCCAAAAAGGATTATGTAAATATAAGATAGTAGCATAATTTAGTCACTCTAATATAAATTTAAAGTATTCCTCACACTCTTTTGACTATAAAAAAAATTTTCCTTTCCTCTAAATTGAGCTAATGGGATTCATAATGTGGGAAATGTTTTCCACAAATTGTTGAAAATAGCCTACCAAACCCATGAAGCTATGAAGCTCCACAAAATTTGTAGGTTCCTTCCATTATGTAATGGAATATATATTAAATGGGTCCAATAAAATACTTTCCCATAATATGATGTTCTCAAGGTATTACATCTATGATTTTACAAAAGTATACTTCTCCAAGTTGTCAAATAATTAGTTTTCCCACAAAATCTTTAATACTTGTCTTAAGTGGTCATCATGTTCTTCATCATTTCATGAATATAACAATATGTCATCATGAAATATGAAAATTAAATGGCCTAAGTAAGTTTTAAACACTCAATTCATGAGGTTCATAAATAATACTGGGGCATTAGTCAAATAAAATGGTAAAACTATAAACTCATAATACGAATAAAACATTTGAAATGCATTTTTATGAATATCTTCATTTAAAATATGTAACTAATGGAATCCATATTTCAATTATATATTTGATAACACCCTATATCCCCACATTTAATAAAATAAAACATCTATCCTAGGCAAGGGATAATGATTCTTAATTATTACCTTATTCAACTAGTAGTATCAGTACATAAGCAAAGGGACCCATCCTTCTTATTAAAGATGACTAGTGCTTCCCATGGGGACACACTAGGATGAATTAAGCCCTTATCTAAATTTTTCTCAAGATATATCTTAAGTTCATCCAATTATAGCATGGTTATCTGATAGGGTGTTTTTGAGATGGGTTTTGTGCCCAGTACCAAGTTACTATGAGAATCAATATCTCTCAGAGGGGGCATACCAAGTAATGCATCTAGAAGCACATCAGGGAAACTTTAAAGAATGGGATGATCATCTAGAGAAGCCTCATCTATTTACTAAAACTTGTCACTCACCATGATAGTAAACATATGAAAACCTTCTCATATGCTTTACTTGAGCTTCATGATGAAAATCATGTGAAGGGAAATGAGTCTCTTGACCCTAGACATCACCTTAAGAGTCCAAATTTCATCAACACATTCAATAACATTTTTATGGTAATATAAAATGGATTTATGATCAATAATCCAATTTATTACCAGGTTAACACTATAGGTTCCTAAAGGTGTAATATTCAAATCCATAATGGTGGAGAAGACAATAATATCTAAATCACAACTACTCACCAAGGAGATGATGAACATTTTATCCCTTGTGAACTACTCTACTAACCAAATATTTAACTTTATAGTATTCATCAACCTATAATGGTCCAAAATAGGATAAATAAAGGAGTTTCAATCTCTATATTTAAATAATACTATGATATAAACTTTATCAATCATGCATGTGGTCTTAATGATCATTTCTTGGTAATCATCTTGCTGTTCATACACCATGGCATAGAAAATGTGTCCTTGACCTACATCACCCACTATTTTCTCTAACATTAGAAACTTCTACCTATTAATATTTGATGGTACTAAAGGATAATCTCCTACATAGTGATTAACATATCTACAAGTAAAACACACACCTTTATATTGGTCCCACCCTAAGGGAAATCTTACTAATAATTGACTAACTAATGTTATCAAACCTGACAGTCTTGCCTACATTGAGTATTATGACCATTAAATTTTAGTTTACATGTGATTATTAGGCCTAACATGACTTCATACTTGGTAGTATCTATCATACTAGTCTTTATTCCATCCATAGATAGAATGGTTACTCTATTTTAGCTATTATTCTTGTTGAGGGGATTTGGAATTAAATTGGGTTAACCTCCAACCTCCCCTAGGTGCAAGTTGTGTACCTCATGACCTTGAGTCAAGCTATGATTTAATCTTACCTCAAAATTTTCCTCTATAATCCTAAGTCTTTCCCCACAACTCCTCAACCAAGTAGGCCTTGTATATTATGATTGCTAAGCTAGTGGGAACTATAATTTGTACTACACCAACCAAGTACAAATTTAGGCCTGTAATGAACATTTTCACCTAGATAATATCATATATTAATTCTTTTACATATATTATCAAGTGAAGAAAATGGTACTCATATTGTGCCAATATACCACTCCCCTATTATAGATCATGAAAATCATCTACCTTATTTTGAGCATAATGATGGGATAGGCAGTGAAATTTAAATTTCTCCTCAAATAATTCATAGGTGAGGGAAGCATTTGTCAAATATATCTTATAATCATATCCTTCCCACCACATATTAGTTACATCTCTAAGTAGGTGGATTCCCATATGGGCCTTCATATTGGTATCCCTATCATAAAGTGTAACACATCCTTACAAGTGCCTAACCAAGCCTCTAATATAAATCCATAATGAGTAATATTAAAAGTAGGATGATGAACTATAGTGAAGTCCTTAACCATATCTCTTTGTGTAATCCTAAGAGGGAAATCTAAGTCTCCCCTCTCTCGATATTCATTTTGGTGATGTAACTCACCTATGTCCCCCTCATAATGTTTATAGGATGGAATTTAGGACTTATCTCTCTCAATTGATCTCTATTCACCCTGAGAATGTTGTGAAGAGTGCCTTTTAGCATAATGTTTTACTATAAGAAATCTCTCTTGTAGGAAATCACCCATCTAATACATGGTTAAAGAAGTTGGGGTCCTATATCAATAAGACCTGGCTTAATGGGAGGTTTATAATCACCATTATGACCATCATCATGATTTGGTTGATGTCTTATCCTCATTTTACACCATAATAGGATGATTATCAGATATATTTTTAAATCTAGAAATCCACAATGTGGAAGCTAAATACCTAGAACTCACAATGTAATAACCCAAGCTCTAATACCAAAATGGCATACCCATGTTTTGATACTTAAACACATAAATAAATATGAATAATACCAAAATATCTGTAACTAGACCCTAAAAATGAGAAAATATACATATATACATTAACATATAATTATATACACTATTACTACCAACTACTATAATCTATCTACCAATCATGTGCCACTAAACATGAGATGGAATAATTACAAAGGTTCATCCATGAACACCAATTAATTATTCATTGGAAAAAATCCCATGGTCATCATGAGAAAATGTTAAAGTAACCATCAAATTTAGCCTAAGTCTATTTATGATGTAGTTGAGCACCATGTGGTTGTCTTAGGTTTACTCACACCTTTCTCATCGAGGTCCATAGATGTTCCACTTATCATGATTATGGTTCCTAAAGTTAAATTACAAACCAAAATCTACTAAAGATTTTTAACTATATAACATTATAACTTGGTATATTCTTTGGATTTTATGGCCTCAAAATCATTAGGGGATTATCCCATTATGATTCAACCCTCACAAGGTTTCAAAATCTAGAATGAATCCACCTTGTATCCACTTAAGTCCCTAAAACCTTGGAGGTATTATGGGATTAAACCTTAATGGTTTAATTCTTATAGGGTTCTAAGCTCAATAATGTGGCCACTTGGAAATTTCTTAATACCCTCAAGTTATTAGGAGTTTAACTACCTTGGTAACTATTTGAGTCATCAAAATGATGTTTCATGGCATCATTCAACCAAGTTTTAAAAAGTTAGAATTGTCTAAGGAAAAAATTTATTGAAAAGATAAATCAATAAACATGGAATGCAAAAAATAAATACATGAATCACTCGACATGAAAATTTGACTAAAGAAAAAATACATCTATAAAATAGTAATTTAGTTTAGTCAAGATCTAATTAAAATCCAAAATAGAAAATGGACAAGGCATGAAGAAAATATTAGAAATAATTAAGTTAGTAAATTTACTAAGGTATGAGCTAAAATAAAGTAAAAGAATAACTTGGCACATGTGAATAGGATAAAGCAAGACTAGTCACACCTTCTAGTGGTATGATGTCATTAAAGCATCCAAAGTTAAACCTACATTCACATAAAATGAAAAAAAGGAAGGTGGAAAGTTTTAAATTATTCTCTTGACACTACCCAATATTCACATTGGTTTTTTCATTTATATGAACCACTTGATAAACTTGAATAATAAAACATCTCTTAAGAAGTTGCTCAAAATTTATGAATTGATTGGTATATTAGTTAGAAGATATAGCTTCTATCACTAACACATAGACTCATTAATTTCACCAAATATAAGAGATTAAATGATAAATTTACTAAACATAGAAGCATAAAATCCTAGAGTGGTCTTCAAAATCCTCTTTTTTCATTAAAGAATCCTTACAATGGTGACCTTAGTCAAACTTAATGTTTTCATGCCTTATTATTTATATTAACAAGGATCCTAACTCTATTATAATTCTATTTTAAATAAGTTTGTCTTGTTACATGAAAATTCTACAATAGATAGCCTACTCAAATGCTTTATTCAAGGATCTTTTCCACAAGACATATCTTTTGATATAATATCATCCATATTCATATTACATATTCAATATGTATTAATATTCCAAATAATAATCACTTAGTTATTCTAATTAATTTTCACCAAAACATTACTAGCTCAATCTATTAATAAAGATCATAATAGAATATATAAAGAGTCATAATGTCTAATCAATAAGCCAATCTTAAAAAACATTTAAGTGAATTATATTATCATTTTATTAACAAATCTATTTGGAAAAATGAGCTTCTTTTAAATTTATGATTCCCTTCCAAATGGATCTACCTTTAGAGTATACACCATATGGTTACATCCCAGTCTATACAAAGGTTCCAATAAGTAAATAATCAAAATATCATCCCATAGTTGGATTATTACACAAAAGACTAGCTTCCACAATATTATTACAAGAAGACTAGTTATTATAATATCCAAAACATGATATTGAATTCATATATTACATAGGCTTGAGGCACAAATATAGGCCTAACCCATAAGTGGAATAACAACTATTTTTAAGCAATGGTCCTTGTCCATTACACTAAAAATATGGGCCATTTGAAATTGGTATCACCTCTAAACATTTTACCATCATTAATATATTTTTCTAGGTACCCTTGAGCTCAAGACTCCCAACTTTGAGCATGTTTACATCACTATAAGAGAAAGTATGGGTATCTAAAGGAAAAGTACCATAATATAAGGGAATGACTATGCACAAACCTACAGTCTTGTTTTTAATTCTCAACCCAAAGATACTCATGGTCCCAAATACAAATCAAATAAGCATTCAAATGAGAATTTAAGTAATGTTAATAATTTCATAAATACAAGTAACAAGTAATAAATCACATTAAAACATAGGCTTGTTGTTAGACCAAAAATCATAAAGATATCTCACTCAATTTATTCCATCCATTAGTCATGGGAGGGTTAATAAATCTACCACCATTCCCTGTATGGGAGGGATTAACAATCTACCACTATGACCTTCAAGGGAGGGTTAAGAAATTTGATACCATGCTCTACATGAGAAGGCTTAACAATCTACCACAATGAGATATATTTCACATACAAGATCACTTCATATTATCACTATAGTTATAACACATCTCAACAAGATATTTTCAACATTATAATAAATCAAAGACATAAAAAACATTTCCAAGGACCTCAAATAGGAAATAACTACATGGAGGCTAATACGCATCCATGGAAAGACAAGAAAATAGATAGAATAAACCAAGTGGCCTTATTCATCATAAAATAAATAGATCAATCAAATAGAAATAGAAATGATTTCATTTAATGAATTTAAGTTGTAAATAAGTATTTAGAAGCCAACCTATTTATTTTTAGACCTCTTGGTGTTATCCTATATCATTCTAATGTCTTAGGTCTCCTAACCATCACTTCCTACTTACTTCCCTTTCTATTCTTTCTTTGACTTAGTCTATTCTTTTTGAATTGGTAAAAGTTCCACTAGTGAATAGATCTACTTCTATATGTAGACATATTAGAATCACCCAACCACTTTGATTCACCAACCCATGCCTCATTAAGGGATGTTATTTTCCATGTCCATAATGACAAAGGAGGATCTATATACTTTTATGGTTGCTTCCCATACTAATACACCCTTTTGCTTGGTTCTAGACACACATAATTAATAGAAAGATCTACCAAATTAGCCATTAGACATTCTAGACATTGGTCTACTCAAGTTTTAAGATCTTAATATGAGGAGACAATAATTTTTGCCAAACAAAATTAAATTTGACCACCTATGCAACCTGCTAAGTTTGAAAGAGTGGGAGAATAAAATATAGATAAATAATTAATAGGGTGGTTCAATAAATATTTAAGGTATGAATTAAGGTTCTTAATGATATAACTTTGAATTGTGTATTTTCATTCCTTCATTATCCCTTCTTTTTCATGCACACTCATTGCACACATAAAAATTGTCTAACCAGGAAATTTGTCCTAGTGTTGTAAACCATGTAATTAAATGACATTGGTACAAAAAAATCCAACCTAAAATATGCAACACCATTAATATTTTTAAAAGTTATCCTAGTGTTTCAAAATGCACTATGCAATGACATTATTATGAGAAACCTAAGTAAAAATATGTAACACCCCAAATATTTTGTAAATTTTTCCAAGTGTTGTGAACCACAAGTGAAATGACATTGGTATGGGAAACCTAACTCCAAATATGCAACACCGAAAATATTTCTAAATTTTTTTCTATTGTTGTGAATTGTGATGCACAATAACATTGGTAAGAAAAACCCAAATCAAAATATGCACCACCAAGTTTTTTTGAAAATTTTCCCAGATTTATGAATTAAGCCACACAATAATATTGGTGAAAAAAATCTAACTCAAAATATGCAACACCCAAAATATTTCTAAAATTTTCCTTAGTGTTACAAACCTTTACACATAAAAACATTACAATGGGAAACCTGACTCAAAATATGCAACACCCCAAGGATTTATGTAATTTGTCTTAGTGTTACAAAACATATGACATAATGGAAATAGTATGGGAAACTTGACTATAAAAATGCAACATCCCAAATATTTATAAGATTTATCCCAATGTTATGACTTTAATTGTGTAATGACATTGGTATGATAAAATTGACTCAAAATATGTAACATCCCAAATATTTTTGAAAATTTTCCTAGTGTTTTAAATTTCCTTATGTAATAATTTTGTTATTGAAAACCCAACTAAAAGTATGTAACATCCCAAATATTTATGAAAATTTTCCCACTATTACAAATTGTGTCACACAATGGCATTGGAATAGGAAACTTGTCTCAAAATATGTAACACCCAAAATATTTATAGAATTTTTCCAAGTATTGTGAATTATGACACATAATGACATTTGTATGGGAAACCTAGCTTGAAACATGAAACATCCCAAATATTTTCAAAATTTGTCCCATTATTGAGAATTGTGATGCAAAATGGCATTGGTATAGTAAACATGACTCAAAACATGCAATACCCAAAAATTTTCTAAAAATATTCCTATTGTTGCAAATTATGATTCATAATGACATTGGTATGAGAAACTAGACTCATAATATGAAACACCCCAATTATTTCTAAATTTTTAACTAGTGTTGAAAATTATGCCACATAAAAACATTGGTATGAGAAACCCAATTCAAAATATGTAATAGTATAAATATTTTTTATATTTGTCCTCTTTCTATGAATTACATCTCACTATGACATTGGTAAGAGAAACTTGACTTAAAAAATATATAAAAACCCAAATATTTATGAAAATTGTCCCAGTGTTTTGAATTTCACCATGTAATGACATTAGTATAGGTAACTTGACTCAAAATATACACCACAAAAATATTTACAAAATTTGTCCTAGTGTTGTGAATTTCAATGTGAAACAATATTGGTATGGGAAACCTAACTCAAAATATGTAGCAGCCCAAATGATTTTGAAAGTTGTCCCAATGTTAATTTTAATATGTAATGAGATTAGTATATGAACCTGACTCAAAATATATAACACTCCAAAGGAAACCTAAATAAAAATATGCAACACCCAAAATATTAATAATATTTATCACAATGTCATATAAAAATAAAATAAAATTTGCCCCAATGTCAAAACATATTACTCAATGATATTGGTATGGGAAACTTAAGTCAAAATATGCAACACCCCAAATATTTCAAAAATGTGTCAGAGTGTTACAAACCACATTGTGCAATAACATTGGTATGGCAAATCAAAATATTTAATACCCTAAATATTTCTAATAATTTCCCTAGAATTACAAATTGTGATGCACAATGACATTGGTAAAGGAAACTCAACTCAAAATATGCAACACCAATTTTTTCCTAGTGTTGTGAATTATATCACATAATTAAATTGGTATGATAAACTTGAATCAAAACATGTAACACTTAAAATATTTATAAAATGTATCCTAGTGTTATGAAGCATACTATACAACAACATTGGAATGGAAAACTCAACTCAAAATAAGTAACACCCCAAATACTTCCAAAAAAAATCCTAATGTTTCACACTACACTGTGTAATGACATTTTTATGGAAAAATTGACTCAAAATATGCAAGACCCAAATTATTTATGAAATTTTTCCTAATGTTTTGAAACATGTGACAACAACATTGGTATGAGAAACCTGACTCAAAATTTACAACACCCTAAATATTTATAAAATGTGTCCCAATGTTATGAATTACACCACACAATGGCATTGGTATGGGAAACCCAACTCAAAATATGCAACATCCTAAATATTTATATAATTTATCCTAGTGTAGTAAATTTTGTTACACAAAAAAATTGGCATGGGAAACCTGATAAAAATATGTAACAGCCCTAATATTTTTGAAATTTGTCCTAGTGTTTCAAATTGTGATACACAATGACATTGGTATGGGAAAATCATCTCAAAATATACAACACCCCTACACAACAACATTTATATGGGGAACTTAACTCAAAATATGTAACACCCCAAATATTTATGAAATTTGTCCCAATGTTGAGAATTACAATGTGCAATGACATTTTTTTGGAAAATTTGACTCAAAATATGTAACACCCCAAAATTTTCCAAAATTTTTCCTAGTTTTTTGAATTGTATCATGAAACAACATTGGTACAAAAATCTTGACTAAAAATGTGCAACACCCAAAATATTTCTAAAACTTGTCTCAATGTTATGAATTATAACATGTAATGACATTGGTACATAAAATCTAACTCAAAATATACAACACCCAAAATATTTATAAAATTTGTGATAGTGTTGTAAAACATGTAGTGTAAAGACATTGTTATAGGAAACCAAACTCAAAATATGAAAAACTCTAACTCTAAAAGTTATAAAAAATGTAACACCACAAATATTTCTAAAATTTCTCTAAATCTTGGGAACCATATCATGAAATTACATTGGAATGGGAAATTAGACTCAAAACATGCAAGACCCCTAATATTTATAAAAAAATTCTTAGTGTTATGAATTATAATGAACAACAACAATGGTATGATAAACCTAACACAAAATATGACACACCCCAAATATTTCCAAAAAAAAACACAATTTTTTGAATTACATTTTGTAATTACATCAATACAAGAAACTTGATTTAAAATATTAAACACCATAACTATTTATTAATTTTTTCTTGTGTTATGATTTGCATCACACAATAATATTGGTATAGGAAACATGATTCAAAATATGAAACACCCAAAATATTTTCAAAAAATTTCCTAGTGTTGATAATTTTGTCATATAATGACGTGTAGGGGAAAATTGACTCAAAATATGAAACACATCAAATATTGTTTAATTTTTTCCTATTGATAAAAATTATGAGGTGCAATAACATTTGTATGGGAAACTAACTCAAAATATCCAAAACCCAAATATTTATAAATTTTTTCCCAATGATACAAATTACATCATGAAATAGCATTGGTACAAAAAAACTAAATTAAAATATGGAACACCCCAAATATTTCTAAAATTTGTTCCAGTGTTGGGAACCATGCAGTGTAATTTCATTGTTATAAGAAACCTAACTCTAAATATAAAATTCCCCAAATATTTTTGAAAATTTTCCTGGTGTTGTGAAATGCACCATGTAATGACATTGGTATGGTAAAATTGAAATGCAGTGTTGGGAACCATGCAGTGTAATGTCATTGTTATAGGAAACCTAACTCTAAATATGAAATGTGCCAAATGTTTTTGAAATTTTTCCTAGTGTTGTGAAATGCACCATGTAATGACATTGGTATGGTAAAATATGCAATAGCCAAAATATTTGTTAAATTTGTCCAAGTGTCTAAGAACTGTGCCACATAATAACATTGGTACATGAAACCTACTCAAAATATTCAACTCCCCAAATATTTTTGAAAACTTTCCTATTGTTTAAAATTGTGATGTGCAATGACATTGGTATGGGAAACATGACTTAAAATATCCAACACCCCAAATATTACAAAAAAAATCCTAGTGTTGTAAATTATGATATTAAATGACATTGGTACATGAAGCCTAACTCAAAATATGAAACACCCCAAATATTTATAATTATATTCAAGCATTGTTAAATTCATCATGCAATGATATTTTTATTAGAAACTCAAGTCAAAATATGCAACACCCCCAAAAAAATTTAAATTTGTTCTAGCGATGTGAATTATGATACACAATGACATTGTTATGAGCAAACTAACTCAAAATATGAAACACCCAAAATATTTCTAAATTTTTTCTCAGTGTTGAAAATTTTGAGGTACAAAAACATCATTATAAGAAAACAAACTCAAAATATAAATTATTTCAAATACTTTCAAAATTTATCTAAGTGTTTTAAACTACACTACACAATGGCATTGACATGAGAAACCTAACTACAATATAAAACACCTAAAATATTTTTTAAATTTGTCACAGTGTTTCAAAATTCACAATGAAAAAATATTGATAAGGGAAAACTAGCTCAAAATATCCAACACCCTAGATATGTCTAAAAACTTTACCTAGTGTTACAAATTGTGAAACTCAATGATATTGGTACAACAAACCTGACTCAAAATATGCAACACCCCAAATATTTTTGATATTTGTCCTAGTGTTGTGAATTATGAGATGAAATAAAATTATTATAGGAAACCCAACACAAAATATGTAACACCCCAAACCAAAATTTGTCCTAGGGTTGTGAATTATAATGTGTAACAAAATTGGTATAGGAAACCAAACTCAAAATATGCAACACCCCAAATATATATAAAATTTGTCCCATTATTATGAATTATGTCATAGAATTCCATTGGTCCAATGATAAACCTGACTTAAAATATGCAACACCCCAAATAGATATAAAATTTGTCCTAGTGTTATGAATCATGCCATGTAATGAAATTAGTATGATAAACTAAACTCAAAAAATGCAACACTCCAAATATTTTAGAATTTTTTCTTAGTGATATGAATTGTGATGCATAATTACATTGGTATGGGAAACCCAAATTAAAAAAATGATCCATCTTCAATATCTATAAATTTATTGCAATAATTGATAATTATGATTATTGGAGGTTTTTCAATGATATCTCTAAGGCGACTAAGGATGTTGATGAGGTGTCATATGTGCAACTATGACAATGATAAAGTGTGCTTCAATGAGCTTCAATGTTATTGAAAATTATTCAATGCTTGAATTGGATAGGAAATTTATGGATGATATTGATTAAATGGACATGTTTTAGAGACACTATGGGGTGTTTTGAGTGGTTAGAGTGCTTGCAGAAGTGAAAGGAATTCATTATAACAATTATATGAGTATTTAGGTTTAAGTACTCATCTTGATATATAAGGGTGAGTAAGTATTTTGATACATGTATGGATACCCCTATGTGAAGATAACATATGGATAATATTTTAGGTTTGTAATAGTTATAATAGTGAAAAGTTGGCCTCTCAGTCAGAGTTCACTAAGTTTATATACTTAGCCAAATTTGCAAGAGGAGATATAATGGTGAGTATTCAAAATATCTAATGATGAGCATATAATATAATAGAAAAATATCCAATGGTGAGAGTATGATCATGTAGATATATATAAATGGCATGTGTGAGGTCAATAAGTCAAAAATAACCTGAGAATGAATGCCTTGATGACATGTGTCACAATCATGGAGCTTGAGTAGAAAAGATATGACAAGCATTTAATCTAACCAGATAAGGATCTAAAATCATGTGTTAAATCATGTATATAAAGAAAAATGGTGTGTATTAAGTTAATAAGTCAAAAAAATTCTTAGAATTCATGCAGCTCTACCAAGTGGAGAAAGATCATTGGAGATTGACTATAGGGTATGCAGAAGAAACATGAGGTTGCCAAGTGACTTGATCACAGAAGTAAAGATATAGATCAATGGTGAGTGATGAAAATTAAATTTAGGATGATATTAAGGATATAAATTTATTTCAATTGATCTATATTTTATTAACCATGAGATGAAGACACGTGTCTACAATATTTGTATTTAAACAATGACTATTGGCATTTGAATTAATGAAACAAAACTAGTATATAGTGTTTAAGCCATAAATTTTGATATATGAAGAATCTAAAGGTGAAGTTAAAATAAAAAATTTAAATTAATTCAATGTGAATCTATAAAAAATTTATTATAAGTAGTGAATGTTTGTAAAATTGTAGATATTAAGCTCTAAAGTTGACTATGTGTTTGACCATGTTCTACAAGTGACCTGAGAAGGATAATTGAGTTATTATTGATGGTATTTTGATGTTTCAAGATGAGATAAATATTTTATAATGTTATATAATCTATTGGTACCATATGTGTGTATTTTTTATGTTTTAACAATCCATCTTTAGTGTGTACAAAATCTTAGAAGTTGATTGTGTTTGTTGTATGCACTGGTAATTTGAGTGACCATCTTGTAGAAGTAAGTTGAAAATGTTCTAAGAAGAATTGAAGAATAAAATGAGTATGTATATGTTATATAAGTCTCCTATGATTATGATAAATTATTTTTTATCATGATATACCCCCAATCAGATATGGAGAGTTAAAATAGCTTGACTGTACTTTAAATGTATATGATCAGTCTGAGTGGTCAATTTACATAGGTAAGTTAGAGGTTATTTGAGTAGTGTTGTAGCATAAAATGAGTTTTGAGTTTTTATATAAGTCAAAAATATTTATGATCATGTATTAGATTATTTTTTATGCCCCTGATCAGATATGGATATTCAAAATAACTTGACTATATTTTAATTGTGTCAGATCAGCTTAAGAGGTCATTTTGAGAGATATTTTTAATGATTATAGCGTGTGTTTAAGTTTATAAATAAAATGGAGGTGTTATATATATCCTTAAGGTTTCACCCATGTCATATGATAATATGTCTATGTTAAATATTTGATTAGTTATTTCATAATTTTGAGCTATGTTTTGTGTGTTTGAATGCCTAAAGAGTGAGGAGTCCTAATTGGTAGGTTCATGTGTTTATTTGGTGTTATAGGTGGCATGGACCCATGAGGGAGTTTTAAATGGGATATTGGAGACAATTTTTATATGTTTTAATCATTGGTATAAGCTAAAGTTGGTCCAATATGTTGCAAGAGTAATGTGTGGATATGAAAGCCTAATTATTTTAGGTCTCACCAAGACCTAATGGTGGTTTGGGGTTATTGAGGTAATGACCAACCTAATTAGTATGGAGTTATTACATGAAATTTATATGAAGATGTATTTTAAAAGGTAGAACAAGTATGTAAATTATGTTGGCTACCCAAGATGGGTTAAAGGAAGTGTATGGTATAAATACTAGGTATAATTAGCCTATTTTGTGTAGATGTGAGAGTGCATGGAACCAAGTGAAAGAGATAACCATTAAAAGAGAAGGTATAGTTCATTAAATAAAAAATTAGAGTGAAGAGGATCAGTCATACTTATCTAATCAAGGTGATGAAGGTGAACACATAGGTTATTGCACCTAATCAGCCTAGAAGAGGTAGATTAAACGAGTAAGCCCTAGAGGTTGATTGAGTGACTGTGCTTAGTGGATCGATTAATGACTAGAGAAGGTTGATTCTTATGTGAATGACTTATAGGTCATATTTTTGATGTTTTGATAGAGTTATTTTAAGGTTTTTTATTGTGTATGTGTTAATAAGGGAAGAGTGATCCAAAAGGGTGTTTAAGAACCATTAATTGTGAAACAAAGTTTGTGAGATCATAAAGGGGAAAGAGAGAAAGTAAGATAAGTCCATAATCAGGTGTAGAATACATCAAATTATAGGTGGAGATAAGATCAAGGTATATGGGTTGGTGCTTGGTTTCCTAGGGGTTAGTTATTCCTTATGGGATGAGTTTCTCACTAAATTAAGGAATGGGTGTTTCATGATTAGTTGGTGCTAGTCTAAATGTTGAATCTTGTCTATATAGGACTATATTCCATCTTTCAAGGTTTAGTGGGTTTTATCCATAAAGAGGGTTTCCAACATATATCATGTGTTGTGTTCTTGATCTATCAATATCTTCCTTATTCATTGAAGTGGTTAATTTGTATGCATCATGATTATTTATGCTAGCTATTAAAGAGTTGCAAATTAAATTGGATTAACTAGCATCACTGATTCACCCCCACCCCTCTTAGTGATTTTACCTCTAATAATTAGTATGAGATAATGACCTTCTTTTCAAGTTTTTCCACTTGAAGGTGATCCAAGGTAAAATATGGGTAAGTAATTGAAGAAAGAGAATCAAGAAATGAAAGCTCAAGTAGAGGTTACTTATGCATGTCTAAAATAAAATGAAGAAAAGTGCAATCAATACAAGACACTTTTTGAGAAGTATATAAGTAATATGAGGGAGTATGATCAAGAAGATCAGAATAAGATCATGGCTTCAATAATTAAGGCTATTAAGGATGAGTGCATCAAGCTCAATAAGGAGATAGAATCCTTGAAATTAAGCTCAAGATAAAAAGATGATAAAGAGAGGATAAACATTCTTGAGGATCAATTAAGGGTTACAAAGACTAATATGAGTTCAAAAGAGGAAGAATGAAGACATCTCAAAACTTAGGTAGAAGATACAAATGCCAAGTTGAGTTCAAATCAAGGTAAGAATGATGAGTCGAAGTCCAATGTTTATTCTATAAAGATTATTGAAGATCGAGTATGTATATTGAAGGATGACATAGCTAAAGAAGTTAAGAGGGATAAGGATATTATCCAAGTTATCAATATTTAGTTAGAGGTAACAAATTCAAGCATGAGAGATAAAGAGGATAAGAGAGTTTAATTGAAAACCAAGATAGATTCATTGAAGGATGAGCATGAGCAATTTGTTGTCAAGGTAAACAAGGATAAGAAAGAGAAAGAGAGGTTATCTCAAGACAAGAAAGATTCAAGAACTAAGTGCAACATGAGAAGACCTATTAGGTAACCAAATTCTATAAGGTATGAAATTTCATTTCATGGTCACTACTTTATATGTAATATTTTTGGTCATAAGGCAATAAACTATAGAAGGAAGATTAGATGGTTATCTAGAGGTATGGATAATGTAGTCTACTATAATTATCATGACATGTAACATATTACTAGATTATTCCCTAGAATGCATGAGAAAAGACTAACCTAGGTATGAAGACCTAAGACAATCAAGATTGAGCATAATGAACCTAAGAGATTAGATGTTATTTATTTTAGTTATCACCAAGTTAGTCATATTGCAAGATATTATATAAATAAGTTCTCAAGTCATAAGAAGGTGCATGGACATCCTAGTGTGCTCAAGAAAGGTCAATCCTTGGTATAGAATCCTAAGGAAGTGAAGACCAATAAAACTAATTTAGTTGAGTTGAAAGATGAAGGTGGACTACTTGCTAAATAAAAAAAGGAATCATATATGAATATATTTCAAGAATGTCAAGAGATTGTGTCATATGTATAGAAAGAAAAGGATAATATTGTATTGGATGACCATGTTGCTTCTCTTAAGACTAAGAAGAATAATAAGAACTATCAATCTCAGTTGTCCTAGAAGGAAAGAGAATATGAGGAGTTGTGGGAAACTCCTAGTTTCACATTGTTCTAGGACATTATGGGTTAGGGGTGTCTCTCTTTAGGCTTCAAAGAGACACTTGTTAATAAAATGAAGTATAGTGGATTCTAATTGAGTTTTTGTTGATATTATAGGATAAGAAAGGTCATGAGAAGATATGCTTGGTTAAGGGGGATAAATAATTTTTATACAACTACTTAAAAGTGTTGTGTGGAATGATTCTAAAGATATATTCAGGGTTAGTGATCTGAAGGATGATCTAGTTAGTCAAATGGTGAAGAATGAAGTTGTGTAAGCAAGGTCTACAAGCAAGGAATGGAATTGTATAGGTGTCTGATCAAGGATGATGAGTTTCTAAGATATTTTATTTCATATAAAGGTATTTTTATCCTATTATATTATGCTCAAGATGTGTTCAAGGTTTTTGGTCCTAAAGATAAGAAATTTTCAATTTTTGTTAGTTAAATTGATTGTTCAAAATTATAAAGACTAAAGCCAAGGTGATGAGTCCATAAAATGGCTCATTATATCCATAAAATAACATCCTTTTTCTTTCATAAAAATTTGATCTAAATGTAATTTCTAAAGTTAATGTCTATTTACAATAAAATAGTAAGTATATATCATGGTTATGTCTTTATAATTTCTTGTTATCTATTTGGTAGCTATTACTAATTATTATTGGGGAAATAAATGTTAATAAGTGTATATATAGTCCATACTAAGCCAAGAATGATTCAAATTATGAATATTAACCATTCAAAAATAATTTTGGAGTAGTACTAGAATCTTCTACAACAAGATCTAGTATTCTAGTCAAGTTATAGAATCCTACATGTTTGTTGTAGACTCCCACAATAGCTACATATTACAATAGGCTTGTTATAGTAGCTAGGGATTAAAATAGGCTTACTAAAAGTGAGCTATAGATTACATTAGATGACCTACTAGCTATAGATTACATCAAACCAACTACAAATTACATCAGCCAGCTATAGATTTCAGTAGGCTTGATATGGATTTCAGTAGGCTTGCTATAAATTTTACCAAGCTTGCTATAGATTTTAGTAGGATTATTATGGATTTTAATAGGTTTCTATATATTTCAACATAATTTCCCAAGAATTCAATAAAAATATTATAGACTTGTTTGGGAAGTATTTCTAATTGTATTTTAATGTTCCAACTATCATGAAGAATAATTTCTATTTAGATTCTTTCTATATATAGATTTCTATGTATAGATTTTCCATAATAGATTGTATTCAAATATATGTAAGTTTATTCCAATAAATACATCTCTTCATATTTTGTGGGGATCAAGATTATGTTTTAATATATTTTATAATTAGAATAAATATCTCTCTCCATATTTTGTGGAAATTGAGATAGGATAGAGTATCTAGGTTGTTACACTTAAATAAGGTGTTAGTTTGAAGCATGAGAATATAAATATAACCTACCACACCCAAATAAATCAATGAATGAATACTATTTTCTTTATATTATTCTACGTAGTCCATTCTGAAACTTGTATTCTAATTAAGATCCTCTTTCTAGGAATGAGCTCACCACTCATTCCAAGGAAGATGGATCAATGTATTTAATGTATTTGTGTTTATTTATTTATTATATAACTATTTTCTTATCTAAAAATTATCATTTTATTTATTTTATATTGTAAATATTTATTTTTTTATAGTTTGTTGTAAATCTACAGGTGGTTTGTTCATTCATCATTTATTTTCAATTTAGTAATTTCATTTATGCAAGTGTGCTTTCATTTCTACAAGTGTGCCTTTATTTTTTCAAGTGTGATTTCATTTCTACAAGTGTGATTCAGTTTTTTCAAACATTAATTTTAATTCCATCAAAGTGTGGAGTGTGATAGAAGAAACCATTTTCTAGAGATCTCTTTCTCCTTTTGCATACAACCTTCAAACACCAGCCCTAGATTAACATTATTAAATGATGGTTGTTGATGACACCCATCACAAGGTTGGTATAGAGTATGAGGATAATGTGTTTTCATATTTTTGGTATCATGAAGAATGTATCTAAGTTCTATATATGATAAATTGTGTTTGTCATAAAATTTACAGTGTTTTAAAGATGAGATAGTTCCATGAGAGTGCTTTGAAAAGGTTCTGAACCATGATGGCTTGTAGAGGATAAATGGAAATCGTTTTAAGTTATTCATATGAGAGTTACTCATATCTAATTTAGTTATTTAAGTTTATATAATGAATATATGAAATCTATTTGTTATTTCATAAGAATATTCACTATGTTTGGATAGTGTTGAAGTGTTTATAGTATACCTAGGTCATTGAGAAGACTTGTTGAAGATGTCATGATCCAAGTGAACCATGGAGTTAGGGGGAAGTAACTCAGATAGTTTGAGAGTCTTAAGGAGTTGTGCATGATGTGAGGGGGAGCATATGTGAGATGTTCTAGTCATGGTGGAGATATGAATAAGTCTACTATAGATGTAAACTCAAGTATGTTGATATGATGATTTGATCAAACAAATTTAGGTAATTTGATAATGTATTGAATCCCCATGTATAAACAAATAAGGATCTTTGTAAATGGTTAGGTCCTAGGATCAAAGGACTGTGTAGCAGAATTTGAGAGAGAATATACGAAGGCAATTAAGTTGATTCATAATTGTTGGAAATGGTTTGAAGATGCTTAAAATGGTGCCTAATCTTAGGTGACTTAGGGGGGGATCCATTTTCATGTTTTCAAGGTAAGAACATGTAGTTTATGATGTTCATTTATGTTTTGTCTTCATAGAAGCTATGTACGATCAAATAAGAGTGTAGTCATGAAGAATGTTTGACAAGCTCAAGGTAATAATAGGTATTATCAATGTTATGGGGAGTATTTATCATCTCTCAAATGTGGTCCTTTCTTATTGGTTGTTCTTGAAGTCTTTTCAGGTCCTCAAGATCAAAAGACGAGCCCACTTTATCATTGTGTCAAAGGAGGAGAATGTACATGAAGAGAGAGACAAATTCTGATCATAATCTTTGTATTTATGTTTAACATCATTGACAAAGGGGGATATTGTTATAGGTTTGTCAATGTAGTCTCCAAGATAACCAAGGATGATGATGGTAGTATGATAATGACAAAGTGTGCTTCAATGACTTTCAATGTTCTTACATAGTTCTTTAGTGTTTAACTTGGATAGGTAATTGATGGATGATAATGATTATATGGACATGTTATAGAGATTCTATGGGGTGTTTTTGAGCGCTTGGAGTGCTTTTAAAAGTGAAAGGAATTCATTAGAGAAATCATATGAGTATCTAGGTTCAAGTAGTCATCTTGACAAATAAGGTTGAGTAAGCAATTTAATGACATCATATTTCATACATGTGAAGGTTTCAAGAGTAGTTTGATACTTCGATGGATTCCACTATGTGAGGATATCATATGGTTAAAATGTTAGGTCTAGACATTTAGCATAGAAATAGTTATAAAAGTGTAAATTTGGCCTCTTAAACAAAATTCACTAAGTTTCTATTCTTAGCCAATTTTACAAGAAAAGATTTAATGGTGAGTGTTCAAAAGATATAATAGAGAGAATATAATCTAATAGATGAAGATCCAATGGTTATTGTATGATTTTTTAGATAGATATCAAAGTTGTGCATGAGGTTAATAAGTCAAAAATAACCTAAAAATGAACACATTAATGACATGTGCCACAATCATGGAGCTTGAGCAATAGCTCTATGGTGAGCATTTAATCTGACCAAATAAGGCTCTAATGACATGAATTAAATTGCATAGAAAAATATAAATGGTGAATATTAATTAAATAAGTCAACATAATTATTATAAGTCACATGGGGCTACCAAGTGATGAAAAATCATTAGAGACTGACTGCAGGGTATATAGAAGGCATGTAGGGCTACCAAATGGATTGATATCAGAAGCGAGGATATAAGATCAATGGTGAGAGATGTTAGTTAAATTAAAGAGGATAATAAGGATATAAATGGAGTGAAATTGATCTATATTTTATGGATCACAAGATGAAGACATGTGTTTGCAATATTTTCATTTACACAGTGACCATTGGTATTTGAATGAATGAAGGAGAACTAGTTTGAAGTGTTTGAGCCATAACTTTTGATATATTTAGAATTTGAAGGTGAAGTAAAAGATAAAAAAATTAATGAACTTCAATATGAATCCATAAATTTTTATTATAATGTTTGAATTTTTTCACAATTTTAGATATTAATCTGCAAAGTTGATTATGTGTTTGACCATGTTTTACAAGTGACCTAAGAAGGAGAATTGAGTTGTTATTTATAGTATTTTAATGTTTCAAGATGAAATAACTATTAGATAATTTTATATAATCCATGAGGACCAATTTTTTTTATTTTTTAGGTTTGACCAATCCACCTTCAATGTTTATAGAAGCTTAGAAGTTGACTGTGTTTGTTTTATGCACTAGTAGTTTGCATGACCATCTTACAGAAGAAAGTTGAAGATGTTCTAAGTAGAATTAGAGAATAAAATGAGTATGTATATGTCATATAAGTCTCTAATTATTGTTTTAAATTATTATATTCCATGATATACTATTGATTAGATATAGATAGTCAAAATATCTTGACTATATTTTGATTGTATATGTCCAATCTAAGTTATCAATTTATCGAGGTAAATTAGAAGTTATTTAAGTAGTTTTGGAGAATCTAATAATTTTTTAATTGTTATATAAGTCATAAATATATATTATAATGTTTTATATGTCTTATTATGTCCTTGATCATATATGTAGATTCAAAATAGCTTGACTGTATTTTGACTGTGTGTGACCAACCTGAGTGGTCATTTTGAGATAATTATTTTTAGTGTTTAGAGCTTATTTTTAAGTGTCTAAACAACATTTAAGTGTTAAATATATCCTTAATGTTTCACCCATGTGATATAATCATTTGTATACATGAAATATTTTATTAATTGTTTCAAAAGTTTGAGACTGTGTTTTTTATGTGTGAAGGCCTAAAGAATGAGGAATCCTAATTGGTAGGTTCATGTGTTTAGTTTTTGTTATAGGTGGCGTGGACCCATTAGGAAGTTAAAAAGTGGATAGTGGATACAATTTTAATATGTTTAAATCATTGATAAAATCTAAAGGTGGTCCAAGAGGTTATAAAAGTAATGTGTGTATATGAAGGCCTAATTGTCTTAGGTCTCACCAAGACCTAATGGTGGTTTGGGTTTATTGAGGTTATGGATGACCTAAGGAGTATGGGGTTCTTAAATTTAATGCATATGAAGACCTATTTTAAAATTTAAAACATGTATGAAAATTATCTTTTCTGACTAAGATGGGCTAAAGGAAGTGTATGTTATAAATACTAGGCATAATTGGCCTATTTGGTGTAGATGTGAGAGTGCATGGAGCAAAGCGAAGGAGAGAAAATTTTTAAAAAAATGTAATGATCATTGAAGACCAAAAGAGAGTGAAGAATATTATCCATGCTTGTTTTATCAAGGTGATGAAGGTGAACACATAGGTCATTAGACCTAATGAGACTAGAATAGGTAGATTGAGTGAGTAAGCCCTAGAGGATGATTGAGTAAGTGATGGATGGATTAATGACCAGAGCAAGTTGAGGATTGTGTGAATGACTTACATGTCATGTTTCTAATATTTTGATATATTTTTTTTAGGTTTTTTGATTGTGTATGTGCTAATTAGTGAAGAGTGATCCAAAAGGGTGTTTTGGATGCATTACTTGTGTGGGCAAGTTTGTGAGAGTGTAAAGGGGAAATAGGGAAAGTAAGATAAGTCCATCATTAGGTGTAGAATACATTAGATTAGAGGTAGAGATAAAATCAAGGTATCTAGGTTAGTGTCTAGTTACCTATGGGGTTGGTTGTCTCACTAAATTACATAATGTTTTCCTTGATCAATTGGTGCTGGTCTAAAATTTTAACCTTGTATTTATAGGACTATAGTCCATCTTGCATGATTCAGTGTGTTTTATCCCCCAAGAGGGTTTTCCACATATATCATGTGTTTTGTGCTTTATATTTCTATATCTTCCTTATTCATTTCAATGGTTAATTTGTATGCATCATAATTTTTTGTGTTGAATGTTAAATAGTTGGGAATTGAATTGGATTATCTAGCATCACTAATTTACCCCCCTCTCAGTGATTGTACCTCTAACAATTCATATGATATCAAGACCTTATTTTCAATTTTTACCACTTAAAGGTGATCCAAGGTATAATATGACTACGCAATTGAAGAAAAAGAATCAAGAGATGAAGGCTCAAGTAGAGGTTACTTATGCATATCTAAAATTAAGTGAATAAAAATTAAATTAGTACAAGGCAATTTTTGAGAAGTATAAAGGTAAGATGAGCGAGTATGATCAAGAAGAAGATCAGAATAATATCATGGCCTCAAACCTTAAAGCTATTAAGGATGAGTACATAAATCTCAATAAAGAGCTAGAATCCTTGAAAGCAAGCTCAAGATCAAAAGATGATAAAGAGAAGATCATAATTCTTGAGGATAAATTAAGGGTTACAAAGACTAATCTAAGTTAAAAAAAGGAAGAATGTAGACATCTCAAAACTCAAGTAGAAGAGACAAATGCCAAGTTGAGTTCAAAGAAAGGTAAGAATGATGAGTTGAAGTCCAATGTTAATTTTATAAATATTATTGAAGAGAAAGTATGTATATTTAAGGGTTACATGGCTAAAGAAGCTAAGAGGGATAAGGAGACTATCCAAGTTCTCAAAATTAAGTTAGAGGATACAAGTTCAAGAATGAGATCTAAAAAGGATAAGAGTCTTCAATTGAAAACCAACATAGATTCATTAAAGGATGAGCATGATCAATTTGTTATCAAGGTAAACAAGGTTAAGAAAGAGAAAGAAAGGTTAGCTCAAGATAATAAATATGTAAAAACCAAGTGAGACATCATAGGACCTATTAGGTAACCAAATTCTATAAGTTATGAAAGTTCATTTCATGGTCACTACTTTTTATGTAATTATTTTGGTCATAAGTCAAAAAACTATAGAAGGAAGAGTATCTAGTCAACTAGAGGTATGAATAATGTTATCTACTATAATTATCATGACTTGGAATATATTTCTAGATTTTATCCCATAATGCATTGGAAATGACTAACCCTGATATGGAGACCTAAGCTAGTAAAGCTTGAACATAGTGAACCTAAGAGATAATATGTTATTTGTTTTGATTGTCATCAATTTTATCATATTGAAATATATTGTATAAACAATCTCTCAAGTCATAAGAAGGTGCATGGACATCCTAGTGTGCTAAAAAAAGGTCAATCCTTGGTATGAAATCCTAAGTAAGTGAAGACCAAGAAAACTAATTGAATTGAGTTGAAAGATCAAGGTGAAATACCTCCTAAAGAAAAAGAGGAATCAAATATGAAGAAGGTTTAGTAATGCCAAGATATTGTGTCATATATCCAAAAATAAAAGGATAATATTGTAGTGGATGAACATGTTACTTCTCTTAAGCCTAAGAAAAAGAAAAAGAACTACTAGTATCAGTTGTCCAAGAAGGAAAGAGAATATGAAGAGTTATGGGAAACTTTTAGTTTAACATTGTTCTAGGACATTTTGGGTTAGGGGTGTCTCTATTTGGCATTCAAGGAGACACTTTTTAATAAAAGGAAGTATAGTGGATGCTAGTTGAGTTTTGGCTGATATTACAAGATAAGAAAGGTCATGAGAAGATATGACTAGTTAAGGGGGATAAATGAGTTCTATGTAAGTAGTTCAAAGTGTTGTGATGGAATGATATAGAATATATATTTAGGGTAAGTGATCTGAAGGATGATATAGTTAGTCAAATGGTGAAGAATTAATTTGTGTATACAAGGTCTACAAGTAAGGAATGAAAGTTTTTAGGTGTCTAATCAAGGATAATGAGTTGTCAAGATAATATATTGCATAGAAAGGTATGTTTATCCCATTCTATTATGCTCAAGGTGTGTTCAAGGTTATTGGTCTTGAAGATAAGAACTTTTCAATTTCCATTTCTTAAATTAATTGTTCAAAATGATGAAGACTAAAAGAAAGGTTGTTATAGAGTATGAGGATAATGTATTTTCATATTATTAGTATCATAAAGAAGGTATCTAAGTTTTATATATGATAAGTTGTGTCTACCATAGAGTCTATAGTGTTCTTAAGATGAGATAGTTCCATGAGAGTGCTTTAAAAAGGTTCTAAACCATGATGGCTTGTAACAAATAAAGGGAAAATATTTTAAGATCCATATGAGAGTTATTCATGTCTACTTAAGTTTTTTAAGTTGACCTAATGAAGATATGAAATCTATTTGTGGCTTCATAAGGATATTGACTATGTTTGGAAAATGTTGAAGAGTTGTTGGCATACCTAGCTCATTGAGAATAATTTTTCAAGATGTCATGATCTAGGTGAACCATGGAATTAGGGAGAGCTAACTCAGATAGTTTGAGAGGCTTAAAGAGTTGTGCATGATGTGAGGGGGATCATATGTGATATTTTATAATCATGGTGGAAATATGAATAAGTATATTATAGATGTGAACTCAAGCATGTTGATATGATGATTTGACAATGTATTGAATCTTCATGCATAAAAAAAGAAGGATTTTTGTAAATGGTTAGGTCCTAAGATTAGAGGACTATGTAATATAATTTGAAAGAGAAAGTATGAAGGAAATTATGTTGATTAATAATTATTAGAAATGGTCTGAAGATGATCAAAAGGGTGCCTAAGCTCAAGTGACTTATGAGGACTCCCTCTTCATATTTTCAATGTAAGTTCATGCAGTTTATGATGTTCATGTATATTTTATCTTAATAGAATATATGTATGATTAAATAAGAGTGCGGTCATGGAGAATGTTTGATAAGATCAAGGTAATAAGAGGTATGCTCAATGTCATGGGGAATCTATATCATCTCTTAGAGGTGGTCCTTTCCTATTGCTAGTTCTTGAAGTCTTTTTAGGTCCTCAAGATCAAAAGCTGAGCCCACTTTATCATTGTGTCAAATGGGGAGAAAGTACTCAAAGAGAGAGACATTCTAATCATCAGCTTTGTATTGGTGTTTAACATTAATGAAAAAGGGGGATATTGTATGAGGTTTGTCAATGTAGTCTCCAAGCTAACCAAGGATGTTGATGAGGTGTCATATGTGCTAGTATGATAATGACAAAGTGTGCTTCAATGATATTCAATGCTCTTACACAGTTATTTAGTGTTTGAATTAAATAGGCAATTGATCAATGATATTGATGATATATACATGTTATGGAAACCATAATGGGTGTTTTAAGTTCCTTGAGTGCTTTTTAATTAAAAGTAATTCCTTAGAGTAGTCATATGAGTATCTGGGTTCAAGTAGTCATCTTGATAGATAAAGATGAGTAATAAATTTGATGACATCATATTTGACACGTGTGAAGGTTTAAAGAGTATTTTAATAAATGGATGGATTAAAATATGTGATAATATCATATGGTTAAAATTTTATATATGGACATTGAGCGTAGCAATAGTTATAAAAGTGAAAAGTTGGCCTCTCAAACAGAGTTTACTAAGTTTCTATTCTTAGCCAAATTTGCAAGAAAATATCTAATGGTGAGTGTCTAAAAGATATAATATAAATCATCTAATATAATAGAAAAATATTAAATGGTTAGTGTATGATCATGAATATATATATAAATGTTGTGCATGAGGTCAATAAGTCAAAAATAACCTAAGATGAACACATTAATGACATGTGTCACAATCATGGAGCTTGAGCAGTAGATCTATGGTGAGCATTTAATCTGACTAGATAAGGATCTAATGACATGCATTAAATTACATAGACAACTATAAACAATTGTGTATTAATTCAATACATCAAAAAAATTCTTATAAGGCATGTGGGGGTACCAAGTGGTGAAAGATAATTGGAGATTGCCTACAGGGTATGAAGAGGGCACATGGGGATACCAAGTGGCTTGATCTCAGAAGTGAGGACATAAGATCAATGGTACATGATGTTGGTTAAATTCAAGAGGATATTAAAGAGATAAAAAAATTATAATTGATCTATTTTTTAGGGAGCATGAGATGAAGACACATGCTTTCAATAATTGAATTTACATAGTGACTGTTGGCATTTGAATTAATGAAGGAAAAATAGTCTCCAGTGTTTGAGCTATAAATTTTGATATATGCATAATTTGAAGGTAAAGTAACAATAAATTTTTTAAAGGACTTAAAAAATAATCCATAAGATTTTATTATAGTTTTTTAATGTTCACATAGTTTTAGATATTAATCTCCAAAGTTGACTATATTTGACCATGTTCTGAAAGTGACCTGAGAAGGATAATTGAGTTATGCTTTGTAGTATTTTGATGTTTAAATATGAAATAACTATTGGATAATTTTATATAGTCCATGAGGAACACTTACTTGGGTTTTATAGGTTTGACCAATCCATCTTTTATGTTTACAAAGGCTTAGAATTTGACCATGTTTATTGTATGTACTAGTAGTTTGAGTGACCATCTTGCAAAATTAAGTAAAAGATGTTCTTATAAAAATTAAAAAATAAAATAAATATAAAGATGTTATATAAGAGTATAAGTCTTATGAAAAAGTATTATATTTCATGATATACCCCTGATCAGATATAGAGAGTCAAAATATATTGATTATATATGACCAGTTTGAGTGGTCAATTTATAAAAGTAAGTTAGAGGTTATTTAAGTAGTTTTAGAGCATCCAATGAGTTTGTAATTGTTATATAATTTTAAAATATTGATTATAATGTATTATATGTCTTTTTATGACCTTCATTATATATGGAGAATCAAAATATCTTGATTATATTTTGACTGTGTGTGACCAGCCTGAGTGGTCATTTTGAGAGAATTATTTTTAATGCTTAGAGGTTATTTTTAAGTGTCTAAATCTAGGTTTTGAATAGGTCTTGAAGGTTTCACCCATGTGATCTAATCATATGGATATGGGAAATATTTGAGTAGTTACTTCAGAATTTTGAGACTATGTTTTATGTGTTCAAAGGCCTAAACGTAAGGATACCTAATTGATAGGTTCATGTGTTGAGTTAGTATTTTAGGTGGTATGGACCCATAAAGGAGTTATCAAGGGGATATTGGAGATAGGTTTTATGTTTTAGAAGAATTGGTAGAAGATAAAGGTGGTCCAAGAGGTTGAAAGAGTAATGTGTGGATATGAAGGCCTAATTATTTTAGGTCTCACCAAGACCTAATGGTTGTTTGGGGTTATTGAGTTAATGGCCAACATAAGGAGTATGGGGTTCTTACATGTAATGTGTATGAATACATATTTTCAAATGTATAATAAGTATTTAAATTATCTTATCCAACCATGATGGGTTAAAGGAGGTGTATGGTATAAATACTTGGCATAATTGGCTTATTTGGTGTAGATGTGAGATTGCATGGAGCCAAGTGAAAGAGATAACCTTTGAAAGAGAAGGTATAGGTCATTGATTACCAAAAAAGAGTGAACATGATTATTCATGCTTGTCTGATCAAGGTGATGAAGGTGAACACATAGGTCATTGGACTTAAAGAGCCTAGAAGAGGTATATTAAGTGAGTAAGCCCTAGAGGCTAATTGAGTGAGTGTGCTTAGTGGATGTATTGAAGAGAAAATTAGGTTGAGGATTGTGTGCATGACCTAAAAGTCATGTTAATGATGTTTTTATAGAGTTATTTTAGTTTTTCTAATTGTGTATGTGCTAAGAAGTGAAGAGTGATCCAAAAGGCTATTTTGGATGCATTGCTTGTGTGTGCAAGCTTGTGAGAGTGTAAAGGGGAAAGAGAAAAAATAATATATATCCATCATCAAGTGTAGAAGACATAAAATTAGAGGTGGAGATAAAATCAAGGTATCTAAGTTGGTGCTTACTTTCCTAGGGGGTTGGTTCCTCCTTGTGGGATGGGTGTCTCGCTAAATTAAGGGATGGGTGTTCCTTGATCAGTTGGTGCTAGTCTAAATGTTAAATCTTGTCTTTATAAGACTGCATTCCATCTTGTAGGGTTCAATGGGTTTTATCCTCCAAGAGGGTTTCCCACATATATCATGTGGTGTGTGATTAATCTTGTTATATATTCCTTGTTCATTATAATGGTTAATTTGTATGTATGTGCTTTTTTATGTTAAATGTTTAAGAGTTGGGAATTGAATTAGATTATATTAGATCACTAATTCACCCCCTCTTAGTGATTATTCCTATAATAATGACACATAATGACATTTTTATGGGAAACATGACTCAAAATATGCAGCATGCCAAATATTTCCAAAATTTCTCCTAAGGTTACAAATTGTGTCAAGCAAAGACATTGGTATGGGAAACCTTACTCAAAATATGTAAAGAAATAAATATTTATCAAATTTGTCCTAGTGTTGATATTGTGACATGAAAAAACATTGGTATGGGAAACCCAACTTAAAATATGCGACACCCCAAATATGTATAAATTTATTGTAGTATTGTAAACCACATGATGCAATAACATTGGTATGGGAAACCTAACTCAAACTATGTAATACCCCAAATATTTACAAAAATTTTCCCAACATGTTGTGAACCACACCACATAATGATATTTTTATGATAAAACTAACTCAAAATATGCAACACCCTAAATATTTATAATTTTTTTACCACTATTGCATATTGCACCATATAATGACATTGTTATGGGAAACTAGACTAAAAATATGTAACAACCGAAATATCTATAAAATTTGTCTATATTATAAATATTTATGTGGAATGAAATTAGCATGGGAAACCCAACTCAAAATATTAAACACCCCAAATATTTTCCAAATTTTTCCAAGTGTTACAAATTGTGTTACACAATAACATTTGTATGGGAAACCTAACTCAAAATATGCAACACCCAAAATATTTCTAAAATTTGTCCTAGTGTTGAGATTTTAATAAAAAATAACATTTGTATTGAAAACTCAATTCAAAATATGTAACATCCAAATATTTTGAAATTTCTCCTAGTGTTTTGAATTATGCCACACAACAACATTGGTATGGGAAATGTGACTCAAAATATGTAATACCCAAAATATTTTCAATAAAAATCCTAGTGTTTTAAATTTTGAAATACAATAGTATTGGTATGTGAAACTTGACTCGAATCAAAATATCCAACACCCCAAATATTTACAAAATGTTTCCTAGTGTTATGAATTACAATGTCCAATGACATTAGTATGGGAAACTTGATTTAAAATATGCAACACCCTAAATATTTCTAACATTTTTCCTAGTTTTACAAATTACATCATGTAACGACATTGGTATGAGAGATCTAAGTCAAAATATGCAGCACCCCAAATATTTATAAAAAAATTATTAATGTTGTGAATCACACCATATAATGACATTGGTATGGAAAAAATAACTCAAAATATAAAATACCCCAAAAAAAATTTAATTTTACCCCAACGTTACAAATTGTACTATGCAACAACATTGGTATGAGAAACTTGACTCAGAATATGCACCACCCGAAATATTTCTAAAATTTGTCCTAGTGTTGTAAATTAAATAATTTAATGACATTGGTATAGGAAAATTAACTCAAAATATATAACACCCCAAATATTTACCTAATTTCTCCTAGGTTTTTTAATTATGCCATGAAATGACATTGGTATGGGAAACCCAATTCAAAATATGCAATACCCACAATATTTCCTATATTTATCCAAGTGTTACAAAATTCACTACACAAGGACATTGGTATTGGAAACTCAACTCAAAATAGTTAACACTATGATTATTTTCTAAATTCATCCCAAAGTTGTGCACTATATAATGTAATGACATTGGTAGTATTAACCCAACTCAAAATATACAACACATGAAAAATTTATAAAAAATTTTCAAGTGTTGAAAACCTTTTAGGACAAAGACATTGGTATACAAAAATTGACTCAAAATATTCATTACCCCAAATATTTATAAAATTTGTCCTATTGTTGAAAAATGTACCACATAATGATATTGGTATGGGAACCTTGAGTCAAAATATGCAACAACCCAAATATTTATGAAATTTTTTAGTGTTGTAAATAATGCTACATAATGACATTAGTATGAGGAACCTAACTCAAAATATGAAACACCCTAGATATTTTTGAATT
Source organism: Torreya grandis (assembly GCA_037957365.1). NCBI lineage: Eukaryota > Viridiplantae > Streptophyta > Pinopsida > Cupressales > Taxaceae > Torreya > Torreya grandis. The sequence goes on along the minus strand of JARHVA010002787.1, from coordinate 312,317 downwards.
TTTTGCTATTATATTTAATTGTGATGCACAATGACATTAGTAAAGGAAACTTGACTCAATATATGCAGCACCTCAATATTTATAAAACTTTAACTAGTATTTTTAATTACTCTATATAATGACATTAGTATAATAAAATTGACTCAAAATATGTGAGACCCAAATATTATCGTAATTTTTACAAGTGTTTCAAACCATGTTGCACAATAATGTTGGTATGGAAACCTCAATTGAAAATTCTAAACACCCAAAATATTTTCAAAAAAAAAATCCCAATATTATGCACTACAACATGCAATGACATTGGTATTAAAAACCTAACTTTAAAATATATAATATCCCAAATATTTAAAAAATGTGTTCCTATTATTATGAACTATGTGACATAATGACATTGGTAAGAGAAAACTTACTCAAAATATGAAACTCCCAAAATATTTCTAAAATTTATCCCAGTGTTATGAATTACACCATGCAATGATATTGGTATGGGAAACCTAAATTAAAATATACAACACCCCAAACATTTTATAAATTTGTTCCAATGTTTTGAATAACATTACACAATTATTTTGAAATGAACACACTACTCAAAATATGAAACAAATTAAATATTTATGAATTTTGTCCCATTGTTGTGAATTTCACCATACAATGACATTTTTAAGAGAAACCAAACTCAAAATAAATAACCCCCAAAATATTTTAAAATTTATCCTAGTGTTATGAATTGTGCCACATAATGACATTGATATGGGAAACCAACACAAACTATGCAACACCCAAAATATTTATAAAATTTGTCCCAATGTTATGAATTATGCTTCACAATGAAAATTGTATGGGAAGTTCAATTTAAAATATGGAGCACCCCAAATATTTTTAAATTTATCCCAATGTTGAGAATTTTGAAACATAATGAAATTGGTATGGGAAAATAGACTCAAATTATGCAACCCTCAAAATATTTCCAAAATTTTCCTAGTATTGTGAATTGTAATGCACAACAACATTGGTACAAGAAACTTTATTAAAAAATACAAAACCCAAAATATTTTTGAAATTTATCCCGATGTTACAAATTAAGAGGTGAAATTACATTATAATAGTAAACCTAACTCAAAATATGCAACACCCCAAATACTTATGAAAATTTTCCCAATGTTATTAATTTTTTCATGCAATGACATTGGTATAGGAAACAAGAATCAAAATATGTAACACTCCAAATATTTTTTAAATTTGTCTTATTATTTTTAATTACACTACAATATGACATTAGTATGAAAAACTTGAGTCAAAATATACAACATCCCAATTATTTAATAAATTTGTCTTAGTGTTGTGAGTTACACTATGTAATGACATTAGTATGGGAAACCTAACTCAAAAAATGAAACACCCTAAATTTTTTGAAAGTTTTCCTAGTATTGTGAATTGTGATGTGTATCATCATTGGTAAGGTAAACCTAACTCAAAATATGTAACACTCTAAATATTTATAAATTTTTTTCTAGTGTTATGAATTGTGTCACACAACAACATTAGCATGGGAAACCCAACTCAAAATATGCAACACCCCAAATATTTATAAAATGTGTCCCAGTGTTGTGAAACACATTATGTAATGACATTTTTATGGGAAACCCTAGTCAAAAATGCAACACCTCAATTATTTAATAAATTTGTCTAAGTAATGGAAACCTAACTCAAAATATAAAACACTTGAAATATTTATAAATTTTTCCTAATGTTGTGAATTAAGACATGAAACAAAAATGCTATGGGAAACTTGAATTAAAATATGAAAACCCCAAATATTTCCAAAAGTGTCCTAATGTTATGAATTATACCAAATAATGATAACGGTATGGGAAAATTGACACAAAATATGCAACTCTCCAAATATTTCATAAATTTGTCCTAGTGTTATGAACTACATTATGTAATGATATTGGTATAAGAAACCCAAATCAAGATATGAAACACCCTAAAAATCTATGAAATTTGTCTTATTTTATGAAATGTAATGTCAAATGACATTGGTATGGGAAATGTGACTAAAAATATGCAACACAAAATATTTTCAAAAAATTCCTAGTGTTGTAAATTATGACATACAATGACATTGGTATGAGAAACCTAACTCAAAATATGCAACACCACAATTTTTTATAAAATATGTCCCACTATTGAGAATTACACCATAAAATGACAATGATAAGAGAAACCTAACTCAAAATAGGAAACACCCCACCTATTTTTGAAATTTGTTCTAGTATTACAAGCCACATTACATAATGATATTGGTACGAGAAACCAAACTCAAAATATGCAACACCCAAAATAGTTATAAATTTTTTCCTAGTGTTATGAATTATGACACATAATGACATTGGTATAGAAACCCTGACTCAAAAATATGCAACACCATGAATATTTATAAAATTTATCTAAATGTATCAAATTTTGTTTCATAATGACATTGTTACTTGAAACCTAACTCAAAATATGAAACATCGTTAATAATTATAAAACATTTCCTAGTGTAGTAAAGTATGACATGCAATGACATTGGTATGGGAAGCCTAATTAAAAATATGCAAGACCTCATATATTTCAAAAAAAATTCCCAATGTTGAAAACTATGTAATAAAATGACATTAGTATGAGAAACCTAAATAAAAATATTCAACACCCCAAATATTTTTGAGATTCTTTGGGGTGTTACAAACCCAACCATACATTTACATTGGTATGAGAAAGCTAAGTTAAACTATGCAACACCCAAAATATTTTTTAATTTTTTTTGAGTGTTATGAACCACATCACACATTAACATTGGTATATAAAACCTAACTCACAATAGGCAACACCCCTAGAAAAAACCTATTTTTTTCTAGTGGTACAAATTACACCTTGTAATGACATTAGTATGAAAAACTAGACTCAAAATATGCAACGCCCCAGAAATTTATAAAATTGGTATCAATGTTATGAATTTTCTATGCAACGATATTGGTAAGGGAAACCCAACTCAAAATATACAACACCCCATATATTACTAAAATTTCTCCCAGTGTTGTAAAATTCACTATGAAATGACATTAGTATGGGAAACCCTAGTCAAATATGCAACACCTCAATTATTTAATAATTTTTTTGAGTAATGAAAACCTAAATCAAAATATACAACACCCTAAATATTTATAAAATTTTCTTAGTGTTGTGAATTGTGACGTGAAGCAACATTGATATAGGAAACTTGAATCAAAATATGAAAACACCAAATATTTCCAAGAAAAAGTCCCACTATTGTCAATTGTTCCACATAATGATATTGGTATGGGAAACTTGACACAAAATATGCAAATCATCAAATATTTCATAAATTTATCTGAGTGTTATGAATTTCATTACTTAATGATATTGGTACAAGAAACCCAACTAAAAATATGAAAGACCCTAAATATTTATGAAATTTGTCCTATTTTTATGAATTATGATGTAAAATGACATTGGTATGGGAAATGTGACTCAAAATATGTAACATAAAATATTTTAAAAAAATCTAAATGTTTTAAATTATGGCATGTAATGACATTGGTATGGGAAACCTAACTCAAAATATGAAAGACCAAAAATATTTATAAAATATGTCCCACTATTGAGAATTACACCATAGAATGACATTGATACGAGAAACCTAAATCAAAATATACAATACCCCAACTATTTTTTAAATGTGTTCCATTATTACAAATTACATAACACAATGACATTGGTACAAGAAACTAAACTCAAAATATGCAACACCAAAAATATTTATAAAATTTTTCCTAGTGTTATGAATTATGACACATAATGACATTGGTATAGAAAACCTAACTCAAAATATGCAACACCATAAATATTTATAAAATTTATTTGAATGTTTCAAATTGTGTTACACAACAGCATTTCTACTTAAAACCTAACTCAAAATATAAAACACCACAAATATTTATATAAATTTTCCTTGTGTTGTGAATTATGACACATGATGACATTGGTATGGGAAGCCTAATTCATAATATGTGACACCTTAAATATTTCCTAAAAATTTATCAATGTTGAAAACCATGAAAAAAATGACATTAGTATGGGAAACCTAACTCAAAATATGTAACACCCCAAATATTTTTGAGATTTTATGGGGTGTTGCAAACCAACCACACATTTACATTGGTACAAGGAACCTGAGCTAAAATATGAAACACCCCAAATATTTTTTAAGTTTTTCTAAGTGTTACAAACTACATCACGTAATGGCATTGGTATATAAAACCTAACTCACAATATGCAACACACCTAATTAATTCATAATTTCTTTTTGAGTTTTAAAAATTACACCTTACAATGACATTAATATGACAAACTAGACTCAAAGTATATAACACACTAAAAAATTATAAAATGGGTATCAATGTTACACATTTTCTATATAATGACATTGGTATGGGAAACCTGACTCAAAATATGCAACACCCAAATATTTCAACAAAAATATCATAATGTTTTGAATTTCATCATTCAACAACATTAGTACAAGAAACCCAACTAAAAATATACAACACCTCAAATATTTCATAAATTTGTACCAATTTTTTGAATTTCATCACATAATGATATTGGTATGTGAAACATGATTCAAAATATGAAAAATCCTAAATATTTTTAAAATTTGTCCCACTATTGCAAATTGCATCACATAATGACATTTGTAGGGGAAGAAACCCAACTCAAAATAGGCAACACCCCAAATATTTTCAAAATTTCTCCTAATGTTGTGAATTACATTGCACAATGATAATGGTACAAGAAACTTGACTCAAAATATTCAACACCTTAACTTTTTCAAAAAAAAATCCTAGTGTTGTGAATTATGTTATATGATAACATTTATACAGGAAACTTTACTCAAAATATAAAACACTCCAAATATTTCAAAAATTTGTCCATGTTGAGAATTGTGATGTGAAACAACATTGGCATGGGAAACTCAACTCAAAATATGAAACACCCCAAATATTTCTAAAATTTGTCCTAGTGTTGTGAATTGTGAGGTTCATTGACATTAGTATAGGAACCCTAAATCAAAATATGCAACATGACAATAATTTATAAAATTTGTCCCACTATAGTGAATTGCATTATAGAACAACATTGGTATAATAAAAATGATTAAATATATAAAATTACGCAAATATTTATAACATGTGTCCCATTGTTTTGAATTACACCACATAATGACATTGGTATGGGAAACCTAACTCAAAATAATTAACACATGAATACTTTCATATTTTGTTTGAGTGTTATTAACTACACCACATAACAACATTAGTTGGGAAACTTGAATCAAAATATGCAACACCCTAAATATTTTTAAAATGTTTCCCAGTGTTGAAAATTGAGCCACACAATAATAATTATATGGGAAAACTAATTCAAAATATATAACACCTAAAATATTTTTGAAATTTTACCTAGTATTACTATTTGTGATGTGTAATGACATTAATATGAGAAACCCAACTCAAAATATGCAACATCCAAAATGTTTTCTAAAATTTTTCCCAGTGTTGTGAATTATGACACAACAACATTGGTAAAGGAAACCTAACTTAAAATATGTAACACCCTAAATATTTCCTAAATTTATCTCAGTGTTATGGAATATAATGCACAATGACATTGGTACGACAAACCTGACTCAAAATATGTAACACCCCATGTGTTTCTAAAATTCATCCCACTATTATGAATTGTTCCACAAAATGACATTGGTATGGGAAACCTAACTCAAAATATGTAACACCTCAAATATTTCTAAAATTTGTCTAAGTGTCATAAACTATGTCACGTAATAACATTGGTATGGGAAACTTGACTCAAATTATGAAACACCTCAAATATTTCTTAAATTTATCCCAATGCTATGAATTATTCCATACAACAACACTAGTATGGGAAACCAACCTCAAAATATGAAACACCCCAAATATTTATATTTTTTTTCTACTGATTTGAATTATAATGCACAAAAACATTAGTATAGGAAACCTAACTCAAAATATGCATCACCTAAAATAATATTTCTAAATTTTTTCCTAATTTTGTGAATTATGAGGCACAATGACATTGGTATATTAAACTTGACTCAAAGTATCAACAAGCTAAATATTTGTTAAATTTATCCCAAGGTTACAAATTGCGTCATACAATGACATTGGTATAAGAAACCTCACTAAAAATATGCAACACACCAAATATTTCCAAAATTTTCATAGTGTTGCCAATTTTGACACACAATGACATTAGTATGGGAAACTTAACTCAAAATATGCAATCTCCCAAATATTTATGAAATTTATCCCAATGTTATGAACTTCATGATGCAATGAAATTGGTATGGGAAATTGACTCAAAATATGAAACACCCCAAATATTTTAAAAAACTTGTCCCAATGTTGCAAACTAAACTACACAATGACATTGATATGAGAAACTTGAGTTAAAATATGCAACACCTAAAATATTTTCAAAATTTGTTCGAGTGTTACAAATTGTGTTTTGTAATAACATTGGTACAAGAAACATGTCAAAATATGTAACACACCAAATATTTCCAATTTTTTTCTAATGTTACAAATTACACTATGTAATGACATTGGTATAAGAACCTAGATTAAAATTATGCATTACCCCAAATATGTCTAAAATTTGTCTTAGTATTGTGAATTCTACTATGCAATGACATTGGTATGGGAAACCCAGCCCAACATATGTAACACCTAAAATATTTATGAAAATTTTACAAATGTTGTGAATTATTCCATGTAATGACATTGGTACAAGAAACCTAAATCAAAATATTTAACACCCCAAATATATACAAAATTTATCCAATGATACAATTTGAATCACATAATGATATTGGCATAGGATACTTGAATCAAAATATGAAATAACATAAATATTTCCTAAATTTGTCCCAGTGTTGTAAATTACATCACAAAACAACATTTTTATGGGAAACCTAACTCAATATATGTGACACCCCAAATATTTCAAAAAAAATTCCTAGTGTTGAGAATTACAATGCAAAACAACATTGTTATTGGAAACTCAACTCAAAATATGTAACACCCAACATATTTAAGAAAATTTTACTAGTGTTTTAAATTACATAGTGTAATGACATTGTTATAGGAAACATAACTCAAAATATGCAATACCCAAAATATTTTCAAAATTTATCCTAGTGTTTCAAATTATGATGTACAATGACATTGGTTCAATAAACCTAACTCGGAATATGCAACACCTATTTTTTTTTGAAAATTTTCCCAAGAGTTATGAATTATGATACAGAATAACATTGGTATGAGAAACCTAACTCAAAATATGAAACACCCCAAATATTTATAATTTTTTTCCAAATATTGTGAATTATGTCATGTAATGACATTGGTACGAGAAAACTAACTCAAAATATGCAACACCCCAAATATTTCCAATTTTTTGCCAATGTTTCAAATTGTGTCATGTAATGACATTGGTATGGGTAATCTAACTCAAAATATGAAACACCCCAAATATCTATGAAATTTGTCCCAGTGTTACAAATTGTGTTGTGAAACATTGGAATGGGAAACCTGACTTAAAATATGAAACATCCCAAATATTTTTAAAATTTGTCTTAGTGTTATGAATTATAATACATAATTACATTGGTATGAGAAACTCGACTCAAATATGCAGAACCCCAAATATTTCTAAAATTTGTCTCAATTTCACAAATTGTGCTACACAACCATATTAGTATAAGAAACCTAACTCAAAATAAGTAACACCCCAAATATTTACTTGATTTTTTTTAGTTTGTGAATTTCACAATGCCCTAACATTGGTATGGGAAACTTAACTCAAAATATGCAACACCCAAAAGAATTCCTAAATTTTCCCAGTATTATGAACCATGCCACATAAGGAGATTATTGTGGGAAACTTGACTCAAAATATGCAATATCCTAAATATTTATAAGATTTACCCCAGTGTTGTGCATATTACAATGAAAAAACATTTATATGGGAAACCTAAATAAAAATATACAACACATAAAATATTTTTTAAATATGTTCTAGTGTTACAAACCATTTAGTATAATGACATTAGTATGAGAAACTTGACTCAAAATATGCAACACCTTAAATATTTACAAAAATTGTCCTAATGTTTAAAAATTCATCACATAATGACATTAGTATGGTAAACCCAATTCAAAATATGAAAAACCCCAATTATTTCCTAAATGTGGCCGAGTCTTGTGAATCATGCTACACAACAACATTTGTATGGGAAACTTGACTCAAAATATGTAACACCCTAAACATTTATAAAAAAAATCCTAGTGTTATGAATTGTGATACAAAATGACATTGGCAAGAGAAACCTGAATCAAAATATGCAACACCTTATATATTTATAGAAAATTTCCTAGTGTTGTGAATTATTCTACACAACAACATTGGTAAAGGAAAGCCCACTCAAAATATGCAACACCCAAAATATCTCCATAATTTATCCCAGTGTTGAAAATTATGCCACATAATAACATTGGTATGGGAACCTCAATTCAAAATTTACAATACCTCAAATATTTCTAAAATTTTCCCAATGTTGTGAACTATAATGTGCAACAACATTGGTATGGGAAACTTGCCTCAAAATATGCAACACCTCAAATATTTCCAAAATTTATTCCTAATGTTTTAAACCACACAAAATAATGACATTAATATGGTAAACCTTACTCAAAATATTAAACACACCAATTTTTTATGAAATTTATCTTAATATTGTGGATTTCACTACATAATAACATTGATATAAGAAACTTGACTCAAAATATACAACACTTGAAATATTTTCAAATTTTAAGTGTTGTGAATTATGTTACACAATGATTTTGATGCAAAACCTAACTCAAAATATGCATCACCCCAAATATTTATGAAATTTGTCCCATTTTTATGAATTTCATCATGTAATGACATTTATAATGGAATTCTGACTCAAAATATGCAACCCATGAAATATTTATGAAATCTATCCTAGTGTTATAAATTATGTTGTAAAATTACATTGGTATGGGAAACCAAAATCAAAATATGCAACACCCAAAATATTTCTAAAATTTGTCCCAGTGTTGTGAATTATGCCACACAACAACATTTTTATGGGAAACCTTACTCATAATATGCAACACCTCAAATATTTTTAAAAATTATCCTAATTTTGAGAATTGTGATGTATAATGACATTTGTATGGGAAACTAGACTTAAAATATGTAACATCATGGTAAATTTTAGTGTCTATTCTTTGTCAATTCACAAATATTTTGGTTTTATAAATTGGTATTTGGTTATTTTATTGAGTGGTGAAAACTGTGGATTGGCCTAAATTATCTACGTGTAAGTTAGTTTTCTAGGACAAATTGCTTACTATTTAAAATAAAATTCATACATATAAGTATAATTTACCACTCCATCAAAAGTAAATATGAGATTATTCACCATTATATATAATATATAATATATAATAATTTGAGGCCCAAATTTTTAAATCATATCTACATATCTACCATCTATAGGTTCTTTTGTCACTTTCCAACATAGTTTTCACTTACCTATAACATTATCACCCATCAGATAGCACAAATGTCATTTGGAAACACAATTTTCATTTGATAGGGTATCTATCATAAGATATATATGGTTTCTTGAAATATTTATGTTTTCAATTAACACCTATGTTTTTGAGCAACCTCAATCATATCGAGTTAAATTCTATTGATCAATAATAATGTTATCTAGTGATAACATTGTTTTCAAGCAAAAATAATGCTATCAAGCATAAAAAACAACACTATCAAGCAACAACATAATTATCAAATGATAATAGACCTATTTTAAAACATTTTGGTTGTCATGTGATGGCATTCCTTTCATTCAATAGTAAAGTCTTGTCATCTAAGAAAACTAATGTCATCCATCTATGAGTTTTAGTTTATAGTCATACACCAGCATAAATTCTAAGGTAATTTATATTTCACATGTCGATTCACCTTCACACAAAAACATCATCAATAAAATTTTTGTAGAATTTCAAAACACATACTTAGAAATTTACCAAAAGACCCAAGTTCATTTCTATATGGGCCACTAAAATTTACCCAATGTAACACCCTAAATATTTATTAATTTTTTCCTATTGTTTCAAATTGTACCACATAATGACATTGGTATAGAAAACCTAACTCAAAATATGAAACACCAAAAATATTTATAAAATTTATCCCAAAAATTGTAAATTATAATGCACAATGACATTTCTACTAGAAATATAACTCTAAATATAAAACACCAAAAATATTTCTAATTTTTTTTTAGTATTGTGAACTGCACCATGCAATGGCATTCATATGGGAAACTTGACTCGAAACATGAAACACCCTAGATGTTTTTGAAAATTTTCCTAGTATTAGAAATTGTAATACAAAAAAACATTAGTATGGAAAATTCAAATCAAAATATGAAACACCATAAATATTTATAAAATTTATCCCAATGTTGTGAATTATGTTGTGCAATGACATTGGTACTTGAAACCCAACTCAAAATATGCAACACCCCAAATAATTATAAATGTTTCCCCAATGGTACAAATTGTGATGCGTAATGACATTGGTATAAGAATGTCACAAACTAACCTTATGGCCCCTTACGAATACTAGATTATGGTTTACTTTATAATATTTTCACTAGCACTTGGACTAGTGATAGTTGATGTTGGTTTTATTTAGATGGTTGTGATGTAGGTACCTTGGATAGTTGTTTTGATATGATATGTCATGGTGGATGCTTGCATTAGATGCATTATATCCTAATATACATACTTCTTACAATGGATTCTTTTTATCCTATTTTATGTATATGGTACTTTAGCCTAGTTACTTTATTGTATGATATTACTTTAGCATGTCTCATTGATGTGGATTGACATTGATCATTTTTTAAGCTATTGAATATGCTTCATAAGACATGCATGGGTTTATGGTTGTCAGGACTAAATCTTGCCCTTCTTAGCTATAGTTAATTATAATTGATTTAGCATTTATGTCTTTATGTTTAATGATTCATTCTAAGTTATTATTATCATATTGATAGCATTCAGGCACTGTTGATGTCTTCTTTGGTGGATGTAAGCACCAAGATGTAAGCTAGGATCAGTGTTAGGTTTAGGCACCTCAAGTATATCATGGGTGGTTGGGTAGTAAAAATGTCACTCTAATAGGTATATATGTACTATGTAATATTGATCCACCATAATTTATGCCTTTGTCTTATTAAATTTTAGCCTTATTGGTCTTGATTTTTTAAGAGCATGTGTGTCTTGTTCATGTCCCCTATTTGAGATTATCAAGTTTTGTCATAATCATTCCTCATGCTTGTTCTTATGTGCTTAGGTCATCCTTCATTTAGTTAATTTTCCTATGTACCATAAACACTAGATGTTTAAGCCATAGGAGTGTCTTGACCTTATATCCTAGTGGGGTGGGTTCGTATAGACCCATAGGGGTCTCTTGACCTTCAAAAACATCCTTAGTGATATTTGTGGGAATTGACCACCTTTGGATCTATGTCAAATTCAAATTCTTACAATCATTTTTATCTGAATAATCATTAGTATTTATCATTTTTACTTAATGTTTTCTGATTTTATTATTATGGTCATCATTTTAAGGATTTTGGCCAATTCTATTATTTAAATGACCTTACCATTATTATCTTGATCAGTTTACAACTTTATTGAATAAGTACCTTAATGAATTTATATCTGATATTTATGTAATAAGTTAATATTATTGTTATTAATTATTTGATGACTTTATTTTATTACTTTTCCCTATCGATTTATGTTTTAGTAATTAATATTATTTATCAATTCTTTTAGCTACTTATTTACTATTGTAGTATTTTTATTTTAATTACTATTACTATTATGATTAATGGTTTTGTTATTACTTTATTAATTAATTTTGTACCCATATTATTAATCTCCTTCATACTATTTAATATATACCAAAACAAGGAAATAATGATATATATATATATATATATATATATCATTATTTTCTTGTTTTGGCTTGGACAATATGTAATGAGACAACTCAAAATAGATTGTAAAGGATGAGGAAGTAGGGTTTGATGGGAAGGAAAGATAGAGCATGGTGATGGTAGAGGTATGGGTTTCAATGAAAAAAGGATGGAATGGTTAGGGAAAGAATCATGGGCTCAAATATGGGAGGCAAGGATGCACAACAAACTAGAACATAGTAGGATAGCATAGGAAGCAAGGAAAAGGAAGAAGTAGGTGAGGAAGAAAAATGGAGATAGAACACAGAGGGTAAAGGATGCATTTCAAATATATTTATATGTATATACACCATGATCTCTCACTTTGAACCTTGCTACTACATTTTAGACAACTGTATTCTCTTATCTCATTGACCTTTTCCACCTTACATTGCCATGAAATTAAACTCTAATTAATAAGATATCTTCACACAATTATTTTAATTAGGAACTAGCTCTTATTCAAACCTATGAATGCCACCATGTATTTGTAATTAAATCAACTTAAGGGTGATTTAAATCCTAGGTTTGTTTGATGAATGCCATAAAATATACACATTTATATACTACATGTTCTATTTAGAAATATATATATATATATATATATATATATATATATAATTCTAATTAACCCATTAATCGTGAGCCTTTGGAATGGTATAGGACTATGATTTATGTTGTCTTCTTATGCCCTTTTGGAACACCTTATGTCTAGCAATCTTTGTGAGACAATTTTGTGTGTGTAATGTGAATAACCCTTTTTTGTTATTTAGATATGCTTCAAAAATTAGGAATAATATTTGTATTTTCATGCTGGGTCACCATGGTAGTAGGGTTGATACTGGATATGTTTGTATGTGTGTATCTATTGATGGATGGGTTCAAGTTTTTAACTATCTTTTAGTTTGGGGGCAAGTTTTGTATATTTTACTTAATATGGAAATATTAACTATATACCTATATATATAGGTATGAATCATGAATGGACTCTTTCCATTTGACAAATCAGTTACCCATGTCCCTTGTACGAGTTTGATTTCAATCATCAAATGTTGTATGTGGTTTCGGAGGAAGACTTCTAGTGTTATTTTGATGGTATGGTTTTTATTAAATTTCATTTTACATCTTGGCATTATTGAGACCATGGTTTGACTGAAATATATAGTTTTATTTTGTATGCATTATTCTATTGTCCTTGTTGGTGTCTCAGTATTATGTGTATATCTCTTACCTCACTCAATTACCTGGTTGTCAAAAACCTCCACCAAGTTGATGGTTAGGGTAGAAAGGGCCATCGATAGAGGGCTCATAGGGTTTGTTTTGAGGGGTTTTCTCCTCACTATGTTCGTACTTCTTTGTTGATGTACCTGGATTATGGATGGTAGCTTCCTCTTGTTCATGTTTGTTGATATATGATATTGAACTAATGGATTGTGACTAATTACTCATTTTGTATTGTAGTTCATATTATTATTTTATGTTAATTATAATATTGATTTTTTAAGAAAAGAAAATTATTGGTTATGATGTCAACATTTGAGTCATTCTTGTTGATAGTTTTTGGGTCTTGTATAACTAACCAACTATACTTATTATTTGATAAACATTTATAGTGTAAATTATTTACCATATGAGTAATAGTAAATTTAACATGCATTATGAGCTATTGATCCTTTAGTGTTGTTTTATGTACATGAGTAAAGGTTATACTTAATGATTCAAGTAGGTATAAAGTAGACAAATGTTATTATAGAACCATGTATATAATTTCATTATGTCATCATTTGACAGTTAATAACACTATGCTGAAAATAATCAAGTGGAAATTTGTATTCATGTAAAAGTTGTAATTTACATTATAACTATTTCATATAAGACATGATTATTACACTATACAAATAATGTGAAGCAAGTTCCTTACTCTACTAAATTTTATGATGTGCTTGGAATGACACACCGTTACAACCATGAATTATCTTTATATAGTGTTTGAGTTCAATAAATTCAAATATGTTATACCTATGAAAAGAAACATGTTGAAGAAGGAATAAGTTATAGTAGTTTATTATTATTATCTTATTATATGTGTAAAGTCTCGAAGAAGAATTGGTGATGAATAATTGTGTGTCTTAGAATCAATCTATTAATGTTAAATGCCTTTGAATAATAAAGATGATTTAGCAAGTTTACAACGTGTTTCTTGTGGAAATAGTTATGACCTCCCATGGTGGGAGTAATGGGGAAAAAATTTAAGTATTTTATTATTAAATAGATGTAGATGATCAAGATATTTTTGGCTCAACTAATATTGATGTAAACCTTTTGGCCATTGAAATAATAATCAATTCATAGTTATTCAATGTTATTCCACTTGAATTAATAATAAACAGTAAGTGGATTTACTTAAATTAATTTATGAAATCTTATGTCTTGTGATTCTTACGTCATTTCCCAGGATTGGTTGTAAAATAATTTAAGTGGTTTGCTTCTATTTCTTAAGCATTGAAGTAAACCTGATTAATGACCTTCACATAGGATCCCACCTTTTGAACTATGGATTTTACCATTAATTGCATTATTGTGGTTTAGAATATGTCATCTTAACAAAAAGGCTAGTAAGTTAGATATTTATAATGCAACCCTTGGTTAATGGAAGGTGGTTAAATTGGCATTAATACTTGTATGAGATTGGAGAGCCATCGATTATTTTTGTTATGTGCATGATTAGAATTAAAAATTATTCTTGTCATGGGGTTCTTGGTGTGCCTTGTATGTGTTCACTAAATCAATAAATAATTCTATATATCAAGGATAAGGATTTAATGAGTTGTGGAAACCTTATGTTTACTTCTAGTCCTATGAATAATCTACCCTGGCAAGGATTTATGAAATCATACTTTTCCTTAATAAACACCAAAGCTAATGCACGATACCATTTTAATATTAAAATTTTCATGGTCATGTATAAGCTAATTTAGATGGCATGAATGCATATGTTTTATTATAATAATGTGTGTTAACTAGATGATGTGTCAATGACATTAGGTGTAGCCCCTATGGTTGGCTCGAGGGATGGAATTCCTATATCATATGGTGTTATTATTTTCCCAAATATAATTATATGATATTCATTATGGGGCTCTTAGTTGTGATGTCACCCACCTTGATTTTAGCATATTATACTTATCTAGTTTATATAAAGACAATTCTATCTTCATGGAGTCACCTCCTATGTGTGTGGTCTTCATCAATTAAGGGGATTGAAGGTAAAATTTTTCCTAAAGGAACTTAGATCATGGTATGGTGATAAATGGGTGGTCAGACAAGGAATTGTCTTCACTTGGGTGTTTTCCCAAAGGTCTAAGACTCTTATATTTATGTCATGCTAGCTATAATAATGAATTAGAAACCTCCACTTGCCAATCTCATGACGTGATTGTGATATGGACCTTCAGGTTTGGTCATTTGGATCATGTGCTTATGTATGGAACTCTAATTTTATTTGGGTTACTTATCTAGCATTTGGATAACCAAACATTCTTGGTTGTACCTGATTTCATTCCAATTAATTTTAGTCTTACCTAGTTGGGATAATTGGGATGCTTTGTAGTGTATTAGTTTTATGTAGTTTGACCTTTTGTTGTTATATTGTAAACTTTAATAGATAACTTCAAAAAAAAATTGGGGTTATTTCGTCTAGTATCAGAGCTTATGCTATAGAGGTTTTGGATGAGTTTGGAAATATTACATTGATTTTTTCCATGTGTTTAGAAAGCTAGTTGAGCTTTTGTATGGTTGTGCATACACTTTCAAGAGGATGTGTTTGCAAAATCTACTTGGATGAATATAAACTCACCTAGTGTATATGTATATATCCTTATGGAGGTCTATTTTTATAACATGTTTGTGTGTACCTAGTTATGGTTGAATCTCACTTGTATGTTTATGTTGTCTTGGCAAGATTGAGTTGAAAACCTTGTACTTTTGCATGAATACTAAACCATGGAGTGAGATATATGCCTTGGATGGACTTATATATGTTTCATATGATTTATAAGGTGATGTGGTGACCCTTATAAATCACTTAGCTTCTTGGATGAATTGTTTAGTACTTTAATTAGTGCTTTGCTTATGCTAGTCTCAAGTGTTGTAAAGTTTATTTTTTATTAAAATTGCATGTGTGGGAGAGTGTGTGAAAATAGATAAGTTTGTGTGCATGATGTTATGATACTTACCTATAGATTTGGTTTGGTTAACCCTTCCCTCATTAGTTGTATTTATGGTAAGTATCACTAGTCAACTATTGACTTGTATGTGTAAGTCAATGGAAGATTAGTGATCATCACTTCACCAGAATTGAGGCAATAATGTTTGGTATCTATTATTAAATTGTATGGGAAAGTCATTAGTAGATTCTTGGAACATCCTAAACATAAGAAGACCAAGGGTTGAGCTCAAACCTAGAGATCTATGCAAGGTGAGGGTGTCATATTTACTTGGGTAAATTAGTGAGGTTTGGGATCCCCATTTACAAGAGCACCTTGAGCTATATTAAGATCATGATCTTATTTATGTATTTGTTCTCTTGAGTTTGATAGAGAATCATGTGGCTTCATAACTCCAAAGTTCTAAAAATAAATAAGTATGTAGGGATGTTTATTTCTCATTTTACCTCTTTAGGTTATTTTGATCATTGATATGTTTACATCGATGATGGTTATTTTGATCATGGATAGGTTGATTTTCATGAGATTGTCATGTTGGCCATGGATATGTGATATCCATGGGGATGTTTATCTTATTCTGGTTGAGTTTTGCATCCATGAGGATGCTTAATGGAAAGTTGGGCTATGTTTTGATAGACATGAGATGTCTCTTGTGATATAGATATGCCCTACATCCATGAGGATGTTTATTGTGAAGTTCATTTGAGCTTATTAATTGTGGAAAATTTTAATTTACATGGTAGTGTTTAACATTCACCCAATGCCTTGGCTAAGTCCACCCTTTCCCAAAAGCAATTTTTACATCCAAATGAGCACTAATATTTAACCTTTGACTTGTTGGATTAAGTCAACTAGAGGAATAGTGATGTTATTTTATTGTTAAAATAATGAGATAATACCTTAGTATCCATTGGTAGTTTGCATGGGTAAGTTATCTAATGATGTTGAGGTATAATGTTTTGGGAGGTCTAGGGGTATAGCTTGAGCCTAGAAGATCTAGTGGGTGAGTGTGGATGACTTCCTTGGGTAATTTATAGAGTTTTGGGGATCTTTATTGATATTAGTTATCATGATCCATCTATCCATGATGTGTGGATATTACTAGTAGATATTTGATAACTCATGGAGATAGATTTTATGACTTTGATGGAACACAACCTTCCTTAAGAAAAAGTGATCATGATTTGAGATCTTGGGGACTGATTTTGTATACCTTATGATGGTTTTTTGGTGTCATTTGGATGACATCTAAACATAAGGTGACCTGATGTGATTCATGGACCTTTGTGATTCACTGTCATGTGTGTTATTTATCATGATGTTGAAGTACCTTGGCATAATTATTGAATGCCTAAGTCATTTGTGTGTGACCTATTTTCATATGGATCCTCATTTTATATTAAATATTATGTGTTTCATAATTATTAATTTCATTGGTGTTTCTAAATCATGAAATGTGTGTCTTTATTATGCTTGTGCATATGGTTGGAGTTGTGGAATTTCACTTACTTGTTTTGATAATAACCATGTTGTGTAGAATTTTACATTTTGTTGATTATGTCAAATCATGTACATTGGTATCCTTTACACCCTATGTGTGTGTCATTAACCTTGTGGTTTTTCATTTTGTCTTCTCGATACCAACATTTTTGTATGATAATTTTTCATACATGGTTGTATGTTGTAAATGTTTGAACATATGAATGATGTTAAAATTTCCTGTGTAAAGTGACCCTCCCCTTTTGAAATCAATCATGTAGACCTTATTTTAATCTTTGGTTTTAAATTATTGCATGAATATTGTGTATACTTATCATGGAATAAAATTAACTTCATGTTGTGAACATATTTTGTATGTGGTAATATGGTTGTACACCACTCGTGTGATGTGTTTTTCCTCTGAAACCAACTCCTATTTGATTGAATTGGCCAAGGTATAATGTTATATTATGTATTTTAATCCCACATTCACTACTCTAGAATTGAGTATTGTTGCATGTATGAGGTATAAGGTAGAGAAGCAATACATCCATGATGATTTTGACTAGGTATAGGCTAAGAAGTGGAGTCTCTCTTAGGTTAAAAATTCATGTTTCCCCTTTGCATGAGTAACCACTTGATTAGTTCAGAGTGTGCACCACATGTGCCATAATTTAGACATAGAATATTAGTGTATAATGTTCACTTTATGGATTTATAATTCCTTTAGATGCCTCTTGGAAGTTATGGTAAAAGTAACCATTGTGAAGTTTTACTATTTAACCCTTGTAAAACGCTAACTAGTCTAGTAGACTTGGACATTTATGCACTTTAGCAAGGTATTACTTGCTGAGATGCATGCATGTGTTGGATTTTAAGAGTAATCATGCTTTGGTTAAAGTATTATTATTATTATACCTATTGGAAATATTAAGAGATGAATATTTATATTTTTTAGAAGCATTATTGGAATGTTTGTTGATTATATGCTCTGATAGAGTAGCACTAAGCCCTAATTAGGTAGTGTTTAAAATCCTAGGTACCCACTTAAATCTTGGATAGAGTGATGAAAGTTGGGTGATTCCTTTAGATATATATTTTTAGATCATGGGATCGGTATCCCTAGACTATTGTGAAATATTGTGTGTATGTTGGAAAACATGTTGTAAGCCTTTAGGTTTCATGTAGTGCCTAGTATGGCTTCTCCATGCTTCAACATGGTTGGTGTGGGATGTTGCACTAACCCTTGAATGGTTGATGATGTAGTGGAGTAATCATAATAGCATGGATTACTACCATTATGATATGACATTCTATGATGAATGCTTTTAGGATTATGTATGTGCCATAATGTTTTAGTGGAAGATTTCCACTCTTGATTTAGATTCTAGTTGCAATCTAGTGGGATTAGATGATTGGATGATTATTGACCTCATATTATAGGTCTATGTGAGTTGACACAAGTGACATTGATCTTAGTCTAGTTGTATACTCAGGTTGATAATCTAGATTAGACATCACTTTTTATCTTTCATTTCCTTAGTTATATGTTCCTATTTGAGAATGTTGTTAGTACCCTTATTGGGAAGTTTAGTAAGGTAATTGTAAGATATTATGTTTTAAGACATTGTATGATCGTGATACCTTTTAACCACCCTCATAAATGGCTAGTTGGCTGATATTGGTAGGTTGTATTGGAAATAACAATGATTAACCTAGAATTGTGTTGATTTATATAAGAATTTTGGGCTCAATGAACCTATCATAGCTAGTTTTAGAAAATTTTAAGGGTTTTTATGGTCTTTTTAAAGTAGGAATGTGGAATAGTTCTTACCAAGTTATGAGTTTTATTGGAATTTTTTGGTATG